>CAMZMU010000097.1:23642415-23716171 GCA_947311845.1 Poa pratensis | reverse complement strand
CCTGGATGAAGGGACTATGTGTTCGCAACACATAAGTTATTTCCAAGCGATCTACAAGAATAATTTGTCCCTGGTTAGGCAGGAGTGGTTTTTGTGCATCAATCAACATTTTATTTCCCGGTTCAATCAGTCACATGGCGATAGCAGCAAGAAAAAATTCTGAACTGCTCATGCCAATCTAAAGTGAAGAAAAAAAAAAAGAATCCAAGATCACTAACCTGTTCAGCAAACCAGACTATGTGTGATACCGACAAAGACACCAATCAATAACCATCAAAGACAGAAAGACCTTGGCATGCAGGATGCACCAATTTCAGTCGCTTTGAGGACCAAGAGGATGACGAGGGACGTCCACATTGACACCATCAACGGTTGCAGTCTCTAAACTGATACTGTAAAAATCATTATAACAAAGCTATTTATCAGAATTGGGTATCTTTGAGTTGTGCAAAATTCTGGACAAATAAATCATGCAAAGTACAGAGATTCTGAATCATAGAAACACCATGTGTGATCTCTATGCACAATGCAGTTACAAAATAACTATGAATCACATGGACCGTGATACCTTCGACTTGATGTATTCTCAAAAAAAAAAAAAAACAGAGCTTGAGATAGAACAATACCAGCTTCACAAGACAGATAGCACAATACCGGCCCAGCAGCTCACACCAACGCCAAGGTGAAGGATGCTGCTGGCAGGATGGCGTTGGTAGTTAGATGCCACAACCGCGGGAGCCTCTGCCTCTGTCCAAGCTCTCCCGCGCCACCAACCGTCAGCCAGTGGCGGCGCCAGGGGTATGCACGGTATGCCGGTGAATACCCAAGATTTTGAGCCAAGACAAAATGTGTATACATGTCCGATACAGCCCAGCCCACAAATCACATGTAGTTTCATTCGTTCTGCCTCTTTGCTCGACGAGACGCGGACGGATGGACACAAAGCGGCGAGCGGCGGCAGACAGAGCCAGACCTAGCGACGGCCGATGTCTGAACCTAGGCAGGCGCGACGGCCCCGCCCCTTCACTTCACCCCGCCTTCCATGTTGACTCCGGCGCTCAGCGTCGTCATCGCCCGCCGCTCCGCCATCGCCCGGCGTGCAGCTTCCCAACGTCGAGGGGCGTCGCCTCCCCAATCACCAATCGCCGCTTCTTCTCCCATGGAAACCACTGCAGCTCCGTGCGTGTGCAACCGCTGGTCAGATCAGGACGTGTTGACTGCCGATTTGGTTGGATTTGTTGATTTGCTCCACCATCCTGAGCAAGTACGCCCCGCCCCGTCTAATCCACGATTCAATTTCTAATTTCTATTTAGCCAATTTGGTTGGATTTGTTGTTTTGATCCACCCTGCTGTACTGGGAGTAGTAGATCCAATTCCTAAGTTTCCTCTTGGTTTTCTGTAATGTAGATTGTAGAAGAAGAAAAAAAATCCCCTAAATTCCCATACTGTTTGTTTCATATAGTATTACATTTAGAGCAAAAAAAATTTTTTGGGTGAATACCCAGCACCAATTCCTGGCGCCGCCACTGCCGTCAGCCCGAAGGACCACAGTGGCAGCCGCGGGAGCTCCTCCGGCAGGTGCTGGCTTGGAGATCGCAGTGTCAGCCACAGCGGTAACCCGTGCGGAGGCGGGCCCGTGGAGGAGCACTGGAGCAGGATAGGAGGGAGCTCGTGTGGGGAGACATGGCCGGAGTGCATAAGAGAGGGAAGGGAGAGGAGAATGGTCAGAGGGGGTGGGAGGGATTGTGGTCGCCAAGTCCGCTCGCCGCCGGAGGTGAGAGAGCACCGTCGGCCCCAGCAAATCGAGAGAGAGGAGCTGGGAGCTCGACCATGCTGTTTGGTGGAGGTGTAGATGAGAGACTGAGAAGAACCGGGAGAGGACTGAGATGGAGCTGGAAGATAGAGAGGATCGGGTGAGACAGGGGATATTCTTGGTGCCATTTCCTCTTTTATTTTCTTGAGGTAGTTTATCATGTGCTTCTATTTCCTTTTTTATTTTGCGGACTGCAAAGAAAGTTAGACTGCACATATGACGATGCTATGTTTGGACGCCTATATCATTTTTTCATATGATTCGACGATAATATTTGCCTCAAATTATAGAACATATTGTGGATTATTATAATAGGATAATAAAATTGTTCGTACAAAAAATTCAATGCGGGTCTCATCAGTTTAGATTGGGTTATCATTTTTTTTTCCATTGCATTCTAATCTATCATTTTCAATTAACTTTTAGTTAGGGTTGTCAATTTTTTTGATTTTCCGTTGCATTCTCGATATATTATTTTTCAATTAACGTTTAGTTAGGGTTAACCTTGTAATTTTTCTCAATATATGTTGTTTTATGTCATGCAATAATTTAACTTATATTATTTCGATCCATAAGTTAGTATTCCATTTTCGCTTCTTTGTGCTTCCTACATTTATAGTGATTTGAAGCTTATAAAAAAATAGCATGCATGAACAAATGGTCGTATGTAAGGTAGTAGAGTAACTAATATAATATTCACACTCCCGTAACTATAATATTCACACTCCCGTAGCAGCTAGCAGCGCACGGGCATTTTATAAGCTAAACATAAGTTTCCACACGTCGATAGCTTACCACTTATCTTGCTCTAGGGATGGATATAAGTGGGAGGTGAACAACTTAAAAGTCAGACCCTTCTCATAAAAGGGTTATGCGGTAGCACAACAAGAAAGCTAGACTAGAACTTGGTGGCACCACAATACAAAAAAGACGGGACTTCTATATATCCACACATGTAGACAATATACAATTCCTGTTTATAAATATAAAGACATCACAACTAAGATTCTCTCGATCATCCGTGAGCAATCATCGAGATCAAAGGTGAAAAGGCGCCACAAAGCATAAAAAATAATCAACAAAAATAACAAAAGCAGAACACCACAATACAAGCACAACGGCATATAAGCAATCAATGGACATGATGCATGAGAACAATTCACATAATCATCCAAAACCAGCATGTATAACCAACAGACACAGGTGGTACCAGATCTGTACCAAGTACTTTCATGTGATGAACCTACACAAAACACACCAACAAGTTTAATACGGAAGGTTAATGCTTTCCATTTGTATAAAACCACACACAAGATCCATTGAGATTAGTCCTGGACACAGTAACCACTAACGTCAACCTCCTCCACTTTACTGATTGCGCCAATGGAAAAAAAAATCAGAACTATACTCTCTGAACCGTCTCCAGAATTCCTCATCAGCGACCATTCCATTAGAAAAGCTGGGACCTATTCATAAAGAAGAAACAATGTAATTAGATTAGACACATCAAATAACACCATTATCACAAATATAAAGCACTGCCGTAAGACTTGCATGTCTTTGCAAGATAACTAAGAATATATTTTATGAACATTACATGATTCACAGCTTTCTTTAGCATACAATTATGCTGCCATGAAGTACTTCTAGACTTGTACGTAACACTTACAACTGAACAAGTATTAAGAGCTGATGTTGCATGCAAAATTTGCATGATTACTGTGGATGGACAACAAATTTGGTCCTCTAAACAACATGTTGAATTAATGACAATTTCGTTGATTAGTAGTGATGGGGAATACATTTTGACAATTCATCACTAATCTACAGTATCTCGGGTCAGTCAAGTGTTTAAAATCATCGCAATAAATAACTGCACTGTCCATAGAACTATTTCAAAAAACATAGGCCATACCTATGGACTTGATCCATTTGAGCCAATAGAAAGAAGCCTCAGGATTGCACCGCCCACTTTGGGAATATCTCTGCAAATTCGAATTAGTTTAGTAATAGAGAATAACAATTATAAAGTTTTCAATATCTAACAGATGTATCTGAGTTCTTACAATTTCCTTCCAAAAACTTTTATGGTGAACCATTCAGGTTTTTCTTCCTTTTCCTTAGGTAGAGTGGCAGCCCAGAGTTTGTCAATTTTGTCGCCGTGAATTGTCTGGAGTTTTGATATTTCTGCCACTTTCTCAGCCAAGGAACCTTCTGTAGGTTTCTCCTGTATCCAGCAAGAAAATTATCCATAGAACGAAACGATATTGTCACACTGATGTTTAGAAACAGAAATCTAAACATCCTACAGAAGTAAACTGAGCCAAGCTCAAGCAAAAACTAGTGAGTCGATCTTACATCAGATCACAAGCAAAAGCTAAAATAGAAGCAATTTAAGAGACAACATAGTTGACACGAATATATGGAAGAGAAGTTTAGCTCTTACATTTTGTGGGAGCTTCCTTGATATGATATCAGACAAGTATCTTAGTTCAGCTTCAGAGAAATTAACAGTCTGAAGAATTTGCCCGATCACGATGAAATACTGGATAGATACACATAAATCAATAATCAGAAGGCTACTGTATGCAGTGGCGGAACGTGAAAAAAGCAAGAGGGGGCCAATTCCATGGAAAACAGAAAATAAGCATAAAAAACGGCCAAGTCGTAGAACATATATAACATATTATTAGATGGCAACGTCATGCTGTATATATAGATATATGTTGTTCACGCAAATACAACAGATATAACATATTTGAATATACCTAGGCATTGTGAACAATACATTTTGGATGCTCGAAAAGAAAAGAACGCAGATAAAGGCTCTTCGATTCTTCTTAGCTTTATGACGGACAAACGGGCAGGAGCTCAGCCATTTCATTAAAAGAAGGGGGAAGAAACCAAATTACAAGATGTACAAAAATGTGTTGGCCAAGAAACAAGACGAACTACTCCCAAAATGCCTCTCTTAAGAGGGACAAAATGTGTCTGTATGGCCCAAGCATATACTATCAAAGCACTAGAACAGTAAAGATCTAGTTACTTCTAGGTCATCATCACACGATCGAGACTCGAGAGCCAAGCAAGGGAGGCTAAAATTTTCCACTGCAGGTCAGAGTAATCCTGACATTGAATAGCCCTCGCAGCATGTTATTGGTGAAACCTATAGCAAGGACGGAGTGGTCATATGTCCATCGTTACAACATCAATTAATTCAGTCATGGCATGTGGTTCTATCAAGAAATTCAGGTAAAAGCATAGTCCCAGAAATGTCATGTCATTATATCAAGACATTCAGTTACTATCCCTGCACGACGCCAAACACCGGCAATAATAGAGGTATTATAAGGACTGGAAATTACCGCATCATTAGCAGGGTAATTGTTCTGAGCCCAAGGACGACGATCAGTGACCTCCTCGTCATCCGACGAAGACGAATCATCAGCCGGAGCATCGTCGTTGCCGGTGAAGGAGGAGACACGGCGGTAGGCGGGGGTGAAGGAGGAGACACCCGACACCAATCCGAACCGCGCGGTGGGGGTGCGGGTGCCCGTGGCGGGGGCGGAGACGTATGGGCCCGTTCCGCACCGGGAGAGGGCGTCGCGCATGGAGTCGCTGTCCCATGAACCCTTGGGGGCGGCGGCGGATGCCCCAGTTGGCGAGGGCGGGGGGGGGGGGGAGGCGCGGGCGGTGGCCGGTGTGGGCGCGAATCCGAAGCCGGCGACGAGAGCCTTGGTGCTGCCCCACGACCCTGGAGTGGCGGCGGTGATGGCGCTCGAAGAGGAGGCCGGGCCGCGGGTGGCGATGGGTGTGGGCGCCAGGGGATCCCATCCGAGGACCGGGACGAGCGCCTTGGTGCAGTATCTCTCCGCGGCGCCGGAGTTGGTGCTGCCCGACGACCCTGAAGTGGCGGCGGTGGTGGCGCTCGCAGAGGAGGTCGACGCGGGGGTGGCGGTGGGTGAGGGGGAGAGAGAATCAGATCCGAAACCGGGGATGGCGGTAAGGGCGCTCACGGAGGACGTCGAGGCTCGCCGAAGACCATATGCGACGCCGCTGGACCGCGCCGGCTGAAAGAGGAAGCGGACGGCGGAGCGTCCCGTCGCCATGGCTGCGAAACGCTAGACTGCGGGCAGGTGATGTGGGGAATGGGGATGGCCGAGAGACGAGAGGGATTTCGGGCCAAATTGGGGGAGGGAAACGCTAGGGAGCCGAGGAAGGTTCTGGTAGCAGTCGAACAGGCCGGCAGCCCAATCTCTTGAGATGGGCCCAAAGGAGCGATGCAACGGCTGAAAAATTATGTTCGGATTGGGGATCCCGGAGACCACCTCTCCCGTATTTTGTCCAAAAAAAAATCGCTGGTGTGCGTGTTCGACTTGGGAGTAAATGACCAAAACCACCATAATTGGTGCTGACATGTGCAGTTTACCACCGATATTGAGTCAAGCGAACAAACCACCGCATGTTGGGGCATGAGTGTGACGTGGAGCACTAGATTCTCTCAGTTTAGTCGTGGTAACACTATTTCTGCCTACGTGGCAACAAAAAGGTCAACGCTAGCTCGTCGTTGTATTCTTCCCCGATAGAAAAATTGCGGGTGGCCACCGCGTGCAAATTCGACGCCTCGTGGACACGGGCCGTGCTGCTCCGGCGGTCCATGGTCACTGCGCAGCCAAGCTCTATGTCGTCGGCTGTCTCTCGTGCCATGTCCATTATGTCGAACACGTTGTGTGTGTCGGTGCTCCACTCCATTGTTGTCGTCATTTACTAGACCTAGCAGGGCGGCGGAGTTCATGGAGGCAGGGCGTCACCGGAATAGACGGAGACCGAGGATGGTGACGAGTAGGGCTCCCGCGCGACTAGGATTCCACGGCAGCCTAATGGGAGTTCAGAGGGGGTGGGAAAATGCGGTGGTAGAGCACGGTGTGGTACGGGTCGATGGTGGTGGAGGATGGCAGGATGCAGTCGGGAGTTGATAGGTGAACCATCCTGTTGCATTTCATACAACATGTTGTCCACAAGATTTGTAGGATCATTACTGGGATTTAGAGTGTGTATAGGATCACATGCTGCACATGTAGTAAAATATGAATATAAGAAAATAATCCAATTGTACTTAATAAATTTTGCATGATGGAAAATGTACCTCCATAATAGATGGAATATCTATTTATTCATCCTCACCATAATATTCATTTGCATTTGCTGTCTTCAACATATTTTCTGGTGACCGCTGCACTTCTTGCCAATGTGTTTTGCTTGGTACACGGTAAATTAAATTGCATCTTGTCTCGAGCTTCGGTGCATTGACTCATTATGTTCGGTGCATTTGTGAACTCATTGTGATCGGTGTACACATTTTGACCGATTGTGCCATCTAGACGCGATTTTCAGGGATTGACTAGTGTTGCGGTGATGAACATGAGGAAGCGAGCTGAAGCAAGCAAAGTAAGAAAAATGTAAATTAAGGGATAACTAAAAGAGCAAGTTGTAACCACTCAAGAATACAAATCAATTCCTCTCTCTTAGTGAGACGATTTTCCATACCCACCGATCCAACAAAATTCAATGAACGGAAGATTAGCAAGCTCTTAGCGCATCTCCAGTCGGGGCGCCCAAAGGCCATTGGGGCGTGCCGGACATGTTTTCGCCCTCACTCGCGCCGCCAAAATTCGTTTTCGGTCCGGCGCGGCCTAGTTTTATGTCTGGCACGCACAGTCCACGCCCTCAACTTGGGGAGGTTTGGGGCGGCCCCAGACACTATGAAACGGCCGCCTCCGACGCGCGGGCCACGCCTGGCAGTGAGACACGAGGTGGCGGTCTTCCTGGTCAGCTATATTAATGTCGGGCGGCGTCTTGGTTTCCTAGCCGGCGCAGCGACGCGTCTCTTCACCATGCTGCGTCTCTGCGGCGACGAAGCGTCTGCGCCACGGCGGCGTCAGTGCCAGGCGAGCGCTCCTTTTGAAGCGTCGGCGTTAATGGTGTGGCATGATGACCCACAAGTATAGGGGGTGTATCGTAGTACTTTCGATAAATAAGAGTGTCGAACCCAATGAGGAGCAGAAGGTGTTGACAAGCAGTTTTGATATGGAATTCACTGTAAATACTAGCAGACAAGTTTTTAGCGGTTTTTGATATAGCAGATAAATAAAGTACAAGTAAATAAAGTGCAGTAATAATAATTGCAGCGAGTTGCCCAATCCTTTCTACAGCAAATGACAAGCCGGTAGGTTTACTTATAATGACCAAACGTTCTTGAGCACACACGGGAATTTCGTCAAGTGCTTTCACTTCATATAGTTGATTAATCTTCATTGTTTTGATAAGTGTTGTGTGGGTGAAGCTATGCTAATGCACCGCCCTTCCTAGGACTAATACATACTTGTGATTATACCCCTTGCAAGCTGATACGTCTATTTTGCATCACTATTTTATATCATAATTTACTGTTATTCATTGATATATTTCATATTTAGATGATACTTATGTTATTTTACCTATTTTGCATGTTTCATGATTATTGGAGATTATTCACCGGAGTCAGGATTCTGCTGGAAAAAGCACCGTCAGGATACAATATTTCTGAAGATCAACAATTGAAGGAAATTATACAGAAGCTCCTATTTTGTCAGATGCCGGAGGGAGCCAAAAGGGGAGGCCAAGGTGGGCCACCATGGGCCCTCCCCACCCCATGGCGCGGCCCCCTAGGCTGGCGCGCCGCCATGTGGGAGGGAGCCCAGGCCCACCTCAGTCGACGCCCCTTCGCGTACTTCACCCCTGGAAACCCTAACACCGGAGAGATCATCGAGGAAATATTCCGCCGCCTCCACGGGCGGAAAACACCAGAGAGAGAAAAGCTCTCCGGCAGGGAGAAATCTGCCGGGGAAATTCCTTCCCGGAGGGGGGAAATCGTCGCCATCGTCACCGTCATCGAGCTGGACTTCATTGGGATCATCATCACCATCATCTCCACCGCCGACACCGTCATCTCCACCGCTCCACTCCGTTCCGCTGTAACATCTAGGGTTGAATCTTGTGTATTTCATAGGGGAAACTTTCCCGGTGTTAATTACTCCTTGTGGTTGATGCTATTGAGTGAAACCGTTGAATTAAGGTTTATGTCCAGATTGTTATTCATCATTATATCACCTCTGATCATGATCTATATGATGTCTTGTGAGTAGTTCGTTTAGTTCTTGAGGACATGGGAGAAGTCTAAATGTTAGTAGTGAATTATGTTGAGTAATATTTAATGGTTTGATATTTAAGTTGTGGTGTTATTCTTCTAGTGGTGTCATGTGAACGTCGACTACATGACACTTCACCTTTATGGGCCTAGGGGAATGCATTGTGTATTCGTTTGCAATTGTGGGGTTGCCGGAGTGACAGCAACCTGAACCCCCGTTGGTATATCGATGCATGAGGGATAGCAGGATCTCAGAGTTTAAGGCTGTGGTTAGATTTATCTTAATTACTTTCTTGTATTTGCGGATGCTTGCAAGGGGTATAATCACAAGTATGTATTAGTCCTAGGAAGGGCGGTGCATTAGCATAGGTTCACCCACACAACACTTATCAAAACAATGAAGATTAATCAACTATATGAAGCGAAAGCACTAGACTAAATTCCCGTGTGTCCTCAAGAACGTTTGGTCATCATAAGTAAACCAACCGGCTTGTCCTTTGCTGTAGAAAGGATTGGGCCACTTGCTGCAATTATTATTACTGCATTTTACTTACTTGTATTTTATTTATCTGCTATATCAAAAACCCCTAAAAACTTGTCTGTGAGTATTTACAGTGAATCCTTCATCGAAACTGCTTGTCAACACCTTCTGCTCCTCGTTGGGTTCGACACTCTTATTTATCGAAAGTACTACGATACACCCCCTATACTTGTGGGTCATCAAGACTATTTTCTGGCGCCGTTGCCGGGGAGTGAAGCGCTATTGGTAAGGGAAACATCTACTGTACGTGCTGTTTTTATTTCTGCCTGCTGCTATATTTCATTATGGAGAGGTCTTCTCTTGAATTCCTATTTGGAAAATCTACTACTACTGCAAAGGTAGTAGATGAGGCGCCAGTGAGCAGGTAATTCCATATAAAATACCTATGAAAATTATTGAACGTGTTACGAATAACCGCTATGGAGGGGATGGAACTGTCCATCCTGGAGATCATTTGCTGTTTTTACATGAATTATGCGAGTTGTTCAAGTGTGCAGGTATTTCTATGGATGAAGTTAAGAAGAAACTATTCTCTATATCGCTGATGGTAGAGCTGCAGAATGGTACAAACTGCTGAAAATGGTCGTTCTCTTGGTTGGGAGGAAATTGTGCCTCTATTTTATTCTAAATTCTATCCTCCAAGTGAAATTCACAAGATCGAAATCTTATATATAATTTCTGGCCTCATGATGGAGAGAGTATTGCCCAAGCGTGGGGGAGATTGAAGTCATTAATGCTCAAATGTCCCATTCATGAGCTTCCTGGTAATGTCATTATTGATAATTTCTATGCAAGACTCTCTTTTCAAGATAAAACCTTGCTAGATACTACTTGTTCTGGATCATTCACACGCAACAAAGAAGAGTTTAAATGGGACCTTCTTGACCGGATTCAGGAGAACACTGAAGGATGGGAGAACGACAAAGGTAGAGAGTCAGGTATAAAGTATGATTATGAATGCATTAAAACTTTTATGGATACTGATAAATTTCGAAATATGAGTGCTTTTATGGTCTTGACTCTCAAGTTGTTGCAAATTTTTATAAAGCTTTTGCCTCTCATTTCGAATTGCCTAAGAAAGTTTTAATAAATATCATGAACCTTATAAAGATAAAACTGATTTGCCTATAGGTAAAGTATTGAAGTTAATACTGTTGATCACATCCTTCCTGAAGCTTATATTGAAAAAATTCCTTTTCCTGCTAAAGTGAAGGAACATTCTGTTATAACTAGTGTGGTTAACAAAAGTGCAAAGAAACCTATAGAACCTGATGAGCAAATAACTGTTGAACCTGCTGTAGCGATAATTAAAGACCTTGTAACTGAAAGTGTAGAAGATGGGCACATCATCTTCTGTGAAGATGCTTCTAATATTGTTTCACATCCTAGTAAATCTAGGAAAGCTAGTGTTCCTGTGCTTTCTGTTAGAATAGGTGATCATTGCTATTACGGTTTATGTGATATTGGTGCAAGTTCCAGTGCTATTCCTTATGAGCTTTACAGGGAAATTATGCATGAAATTGGTTCTTGTGAACTTGAAGAGATTGATGTGGTTATTCGGCTAGCTAATAGAGAAACTATCTCTCCTATTGGTATTGTTCGAGATGTGGAAGTTTTATGTGGTAAGATTAAATATCCTGCTGACTTTTTGGTACTTGGTTCTGCTGCTAGTAAAACTTGTCCTATCATTTTTGGTAGACCTTCTTGAATACTTGTGGTGCTATTATAGATTGTAAGAAAGAGAAAATCTTGACTAAATTTGCTGGTGAATCTTATGAGTTTAATTTCTCTAAATTTGCTAAAACTCCTTATGAAACCGAATTGCCTAATGAGGATTTTAGAGTTGAACAGCTTGCATCTATTGCTCTTGCTCCTAATGACCCTTTGCAGCAACACCTGGAGGATCATGAAAGTGAAGTCTTTAGGGAAGAGAGGAATGAGCTTGACGAAATTTTCTTTCGTCAACCTATTCTTAAACATAATTTACCTGTTGAAGATTTAGGTACCACACCACCACCAAAGGAGATCCTGTTTTCGATTTGAAACCTTTACCTGATAATCTTAAATATGCTTATATTGATGATAAGAAAACATATCCTGTTATTATTAGTTCTAAGCTTTCAGGTTTTGAAGAAGAAAGATTATTGGAAATATTGAGGAAACACCGAGGAGCTATTGGATACACTCTTGATGATTTAAAAGGGATTTCTCCCTCTATTTGCCAACACGCCATCAATATGGAAGATGATGCAAAGCCTGTTGTTGAACATCAACGTCGTCTAATTCCTAAAATGAAGGATGTGGTAAGAAATGAGGTATTAAAACTCCTTGAAGCTGGTATTATATATCCTATTGCTGATAGTAAATGGGTAAGTCCTGTGCATTGTGTTCCTAAGAAAGGAGGAATTACTGTTGTACCAAATGATAATGATGAGCTCATCCCTCAAAGAGTAGTTGTAGGATATAGAATGTGCATTGATTTTCGGAAAGTTAATAAAGTTACTAAGAAAGATCATTACCCTTTACCTTTCATTGATCAAATGTTAGAAAGGTTATCTAAGAATACTCATTTTTGCTTTCTTGATGGTTATTCTGGGTTTTCGCAAATTGCTGTTAGAGCTAAAGATCAAGAGAAAACTACTTTCACTTGTCCTTATGGAACTTATGCTTATAGGCGTATGCCTTTCGGTTTATGTAATGCTCCTGCTACTTTTCATGCTTTTGTGAAAAGATTGTAGAGGTATTCATGGACGATTTTTCCGTCTATGGGAATTCTTTTGATAACTGTTTGCGAAACCTTGATAAAGTTTTGCAGAGATGTGAGGAAACTAACCTTGTTCTTAATTGGGAGAAATGCCACTTTATGGTTAATGAAGGAATTGTTCTGGGACATAAAATTTCTGAAAGAGGTATTGAAGTTGATAGAGCTAAAGTTGAAGCAATTGAGAAAATGCCCTATCCCAGGGATGTCAAAGGTATTCGTAGTATTCTTGGTCATGCTGGTTTCTATAGAAGGTTTATTAAAGATTTCTCTAAAATTTCAAAGCCTCTTACTAATCTTCTTCAAAAAGATGTACCTTTTGTTTTTGATGATGATTGTAAGGAAGCTTTTGAAACTTTGAAAAAGGCTTTAATTACTGCTCCTGTAGTTGAACCACCTGATTGGAATTTACCTTTTGAAATTATGTGTGATGCTAGTGATTTTGCTGTAGGTGCTGTTCTTGGACAGCGAGTAGATAAAAGTTGAATGTTATTCATTATGCTAGTAAACTCTTGATACTGCTCAAAGAAATTATGCTACTACTGAAAAAGAGTTCTTAGCTGTAGTTTTTGCTTGTGACAAGTTTAGACCTTATATTGTTGATTCAAAAGTCACTATTCATACTGATCATGCTGCCATTAAGTACCTTATGGAAAAGAAAGACGCTAAGCCAAGGCTTATTAGATGGGTGCTCTTTTACAAGAATTCGATTTGCATATTGTAGATAGGAAAGGTGCTGATAACCTGTTGCTGATAATTTGTCTAGATTGGAAAATATTGCTTATGATCCCATACCTGTTAATGATAGTTTTCCAAATGAACAATTGGCTGCAATAAAGGTGAGCTCGCGAGATAGTCCTTGGTATGCTGATTATGCTAACTTTATTGTTTCCAAGTACTTGCCTCCAACCTTTTCAGCTCAGCAAAGAAGGAAATTCTTTTATGATTTGAGGCATTATTTTTGGGATGACCCACACTTATATAAAGAAGGAGTGGATGGTATTATGCGAAGATGTGTTCCCGAATATGAACAACAAGAGATATTGAGAAAATGTCATGGTAGTGCTTATGGAGGACATCACGCTGGAGATAGAACTGCACAAAAGTTCTACAATCAGGTTTTTATTGGCCAACTCTCTTTAAAGATGCAAGGAAGTTTATTTTATCTTGTGATGAATGTCAAAGAGTTGGTAATATCTCTAGACGCAATGAAATGCCTATGAATTATTCTCTTGTTATTGAACCATTTGATTGTTGGGGATTCGACTTCATGGGTCCTTTCCCTCTTCAGAAGGTAATACTCATATACTTGTTGCTGTTGATTATGTTACTAAGTGGGTAGAAGCCATACCTACAAAAAGTGCTGATGGTGAGACCTCTTTAAAAATGCTTTTAGATATTATTTTCCTAGGTTTGGTGTACCTAGATATCTTATGACTGATGGAGGTTCTCATTTTATTCATGGTGGTTTTAGAAAGACCCTTGCTAAATATGGTGTTAATCATAGAATTGCTTCAGCTTATCATCCTCAAACTAGTGGGCAAGTAGAATTATCAAATAGAGAAATTAAATCTATCTTGCAAAAGACTGTTAATAAATCTAGAAAAAATTGGGCTGGTAAGTTAAATGATGCTTTATGGGCTTATAGAACTGCTTATAAAAATCCTATGGGTATGTCTCCTTATAAAATGGTTTATGGAAAAGCTTGTCACTTGCCTTTAGAATTAGAGCACAAAGCTTATTGGGCTGTGAGAGAACTTAATAAAGATTTTAAACTTGCCGGTAAGAAGAGGTTACTCCAATTAAGTTCTTTAGATGAATGGAGAAGTGAAGCTTATGAAAATGCTAGACTTTTAAGGAGAAAGTTAAGAAATGGCATGATAGAAGAATTATTAAGAGAGAGTTTAATGTTGGTGAGAAAGTTCTATTGTATCGGTCTCGTCTCAGATTTTTTGCAGGAAAATTACTCTCAAAATGGGAAGGACCTTTTGTCATTGTGGAGGTGTATCGTTCAGGTGCAATAAAGATTGCTTCACTGAAAGATAATGCTACACAAGTGGTGAATGGGCAAAGACTCAAACATTATATTTCTGGAGATTCTTATAATGAAGACGTTGATGTTATTCGAGTGGTAACTCCGGAAACTTTTATTAAAAAGCAAATTGATGGGACTGCAGAGTCTGTTTTCGAATAGGTAACAGTTTTGGTAAGGAAAAGTTCGCGTTTAACTTTCTAAATGATATTTTTGTTATTTTTATTTAATATGGAAAATTACGAGATCAAACGGGTAGGAAAAGGTGCCCGAGGGCACCTCCCCACACTGTGGCGGGCCCACCCCTGGCCGCGCCGCCATATGGGGAGGGCGCCTCGGAGCCCTTCTCCGACCCGGTTTCTCTCCCGTACCTTCCTTTTGTCGTAAAACTTTTTGCTATATAATCCCCCGATCCCCCGAGGTCCGTATATCGTCTTTTCGTCGTGTTTTGTTTTGAGCTGTTTCTGTCCAGATGTCGTCTCAGGGTTCATCATCGGAAGACTACGCGCTGCGTCGTAAACATGAGCTCCTCCAGGATCTTGATCAAGGAACTTTCGTCGGATGGGTGGAAGAGGAAAGAGTCACGGCAAGGCGGAAGGACATGGATGAGAGCGTCAAGAAGGAAGTGAAGAAGATGTCATCAACAAAAAGAGAACAACAAGCTGCGGGATTAAAGGCTAGCAAGCCAACCTTTGTGGGATCGATTAACACTCAACGTGCTTTTCCCGGCAGTAACTGAAGCCCTTCGAGTTACCGATGAGTTCTGTGATCAGTATCGAGTCCTGAGGATGGAGGTGGAAATACTCCAAGATGAGAACAGCAGGCTTCGCCGAATGCTGGAGCGGTTTCTCACCCCGCTCCAGGTCATCCCACCATCGCCACCGAAGGAGTAATTCATCATTGGTATTGGCATCCCCTTGGCTTGTTCCAAGCTTGGGGGGAGTGCCGCAGTATCACATCATTATCTTTTACCTTTTTACCTTTCAATCAAGTCATATCATGAGTAGAGAAGTTATCATATAGGATGGTTTGCAGTATGGAAGTATCTCTCCTTTAGTTGGTTATCTATGTATCCCTTGGTGTGAGTTGCCGTTATGGAATATTAATGAGAAGTTTTATCATTTACTTTCTGCACTTCTTATTTTAGTTTGCAATTTCTGTCATATGAATGATCTTGTTGTTCGTATTGGCATCAATTTGGGAGTATTAAGTAAATCTATTTGGTTTTGGCAAACTTAGCATTGGTCAGTAGCAACAATACTTTGAGGCTTAAGTATAAAAGAGGGAAGTGCATGTAGATATATTATTTCATTATATTTCTTTCTTGTTGGCTAATAAGCTTAGTATTCTCAAGTTAAAATTATTTGTGCTTCAAAGGAAGATTGCATGATTGTTTGTACTACATGTATATTTGTTTGTATCCCTCAATTCGTATGCTTGCTACCCAGCCTTGCTAGCCAAAAACCTGTACTGAGAGGGAACACTTCTCGTGCATCCAAAACCTTGAGCCAAAACCATGCCATTTGTGTCCACCATAACTACCTATTATGTGGTATTTTGCGCCACTCCAAGTAAATACTTCATGTGCTACCTTTAAATTATTCAAAACCTTATTACTCCTTATTTTGTGTCACTGTTTATTAGCTCATGAGGGTTATGTAGAGTTTCTCTATCACTCTTGTCAGACAGACTTTCACCATTGGACTAGTGGCATATACATCCGCTTATCCATTAATTTTGCAAAAAGAGCTGGCAATTCGGGTGCCCAGCCCCGAATTAATTATAACTTTAACCATTTGATTCTCTTCACATGCTTGCCAATGATTTATCAGAAGCAAAACCAAAATGTTAAACTATCAAATAGGCACTCCTCCATGGTATGTGATTGTTGGAAGGCACCCGAGGATTCGGTTAGCCATGGCTTGTGTAAGCAAAGGTTGGGAGGAGTGTCATACCAATTTATAAATATGCATGTGTAAACAAAAGAGAAGAGGGATGATCTACCCTTGGGTAGAAATAACGTTCTTCATGGGAGCCACTCTTGAAAGTCTGGTTGACAAGGGGATAGTGTTTTCTTTACTGCGATTCGTTGACAACGGCATACATAGCTCAAACATATATTTTTATATACTCTCTATATGATTTCAAAACATAAAAAGCTCTAGCACATGATTTAATCCCTGCTTCCCTCTGCGAAGGGCCTATCTTTTACTTTCATGTTGAGTCAGTAAACCTATTCCCCTCTATCTCAAGCAAGCATTCGAGTTGTTGTGATTCAATCGTCTATATGTTATTACTTGCAATCATGTCTTTTATCCTTCCTTGTTTAGCACAAGTCTTTTATCTGAATGAATGCAACTTTGAAAGTTATCAATGACTGTAAGGAGACTGTTATAGTTGAGCATGCGAGTTCTGTAATATAAGCTCTAATATAAAGACTCTGATCGAAAGATAAGTACAATCTGTTAATTGTTCTCTGACCAAGAACGAAGTTTGCCATCACCAATTATGATTTCCTCTATGCACCTTTATTTGTGATTTCCCTTTACTCGTTTCAAGTTAAGTTATATGAGAGGAAGTTGTTATCTAAAATGACTTGTGTGTTAATAGATGTGATGCTTCTTGTCCGTATTTTATTTATCGACACTTCACTCCATAAACATGTGGTCTTGTTTACTGAGCTCAGTTTTCGCTTGGGGACAAGCGAGGTCTAAGCTTGGGGGGTGTTGATACGTCCATTTTGCATCACTATTTTATATCATAATTTACTGTTATTCATTGATATATTTCATATTTAGAGATGATACTTATGTTATTTTACCTATTTTGCATGTTTCATGATTATTGGAGAATTATTCACCGGAGTCAGGATTCTGCTGGAAAAAGCACCGTCAGGATACAATATTTCAGAAGATCAACAATTGAAGGAAATTATACATAAGCTCCTTGATAACCCACATGTATAGGGGATCGCAACAGTCTTCGAGGGAAGTAAAACCCAAATTTATTGATTCGACACAAGGGGAGACTAAGAATACTTATAAGTCTTAACAGCGGAGTTGTCAATTCAGCTGCACCTGGAAAAGCACTAGTAACAGGGGTGATGTGAAAGCAGCAGTAATATGAGAGCAATAGTAACAGTAACACATCAACAGTAGCAGTAACACAGAGGCAATGGCACCAGAAAATAGTTGATACTACTTCTAATGGCATGTAGGACCGAATGAGTATTTGATGATGACAGATGGACCGGGGTTCCCAGCTATCTACACTAGTGGTAACTCTCCAATAACAAGTGTTGGGTGAACAAATTACAGTCGGGCAATTGATAGAATTGAAATAGCATTAAGACAGAACATCTAGTCTATTAATTATACGTAGGCATGTT
This sequence comes from Poa pratensis, assembly GCA_947311845.1. Taxonomy (NCBI): domain Eukaryota; kingdom Viridiplantae; phylum Streptophyta; class Magnoliopsida; order Poales; family Poaceae; genus Poa; species Poa pratensis. The sequence continues at coordinate 23,698,449 of CAMZMU010000097.1, read as the reverse complement.
TTCCATATATAGTCATACGTGCTCGCAATGAGAAACTTGCACAACATCTTTTGTCCTACTAGCCCGTTTGCAGCGGGGCCTCAAGGGAATCTACTGGTAATTAAGGTACTCCTTTTAATAGAGCACCGGAGCAAAGCATTAGCACTTAGTGAAAACATGTGATCCTCATGTCTAAACCATCCCCTCCGGTTATCCCAGTTGCTGTCACTCTGGGGCCTCGGGTTCCGGACAGAGACATGTGCAAACAACTTGTAGATACAATCTAAGCAATAATTATAGAGCTTAAATCTAAGATCATGCCACTCGTGCACTAGTGACAAGCATTAAACACAACAAGATTGCAGCAACAATAACTTCACAAACTTATAGATATACTGATCATAATGTAACAATTCATCGGATCCCAACAAACACAACACCGATTATATCAGATGGATCTCAATCATGTAAGGCAGCTCATGAGATCATTGTATTGAAGTACATGGGAGAGAGAGAGTACCAACTAGCTACAGCTAGAACCCGTAGTCCATGGGGGAACTACTCACGGAGCATGATGGAGGCGGTGGCGTCGATGGAGAATGCTCCGAGGGTCGATCCCTGTCCCGGCAAGGTGCCGGAACAGGACCTTCTGACCCCGAAACTAGGTTTCGATGGCGGCGGCGCTCCGGGACTTCTTCTGGAATATGATGGATATTTTTAGGGTTTTCACGTCTGGAGGAATAAATAGGCGAAGGAGCGATGTCGGTGGAGGCCCGAGGGCTCCTCCCCACATGGCGGCGCGCCAGGGGGCCCACCCGCGCCGTGGCATGGGGAGGGAGCCTCGGTGCCCCCCTTCGTCTCTCCTTCGGACTTCGTGTACGTGTCGGAAAAATAGGAGTGTGGCTTTTTGTTTCGTCCAATTCCGAGCATATTTCCAGAACAGCTTTTCTGAAACCAAAAACAGCAGAAAACAGGAACTGGCACTGTGGCATCTTGTTAATAGGTTAGTCCCAGAAAATGCATAAAAATGTTATATAATGTATATAAAACATGTGACATTGATATATAAAACAAGCATGAAACAGCAGAAATTATAGATACGTTTGAGACGTATCAAGCATCCCCAAGCTTAGTTCCTACTCGTCCTCGAGTAGGTAAACGATAAAAACAAAATAATTTCTGAAGTGACATGCTACCAACATAATCTTGATCTAATAGTGATGTAAGGCATGTGAGCTGAGATCAAATCATTCAAAGCAAATGTCTATAGTTGATATTAAATAAGAGATAATAAAGCAAGATAGTTAAATAAGCTAAAAGTTTTCATGAACTATTGCTTTAAAGACATGAAACCGTACAAGGTTCATTAAAGATGTTTTAAGTATCAAGTGTAGGAGTTCTATCCTTCAATTCCAATCATCAAGCAATTTTTCATAACATAGAAGGATTCAGTCAAGTAAAAATAAACATGAACGTCATGAATCAACTGTTTCGAAGCCTACTCAACCGGTGAGCGTAAGCATTTGGTATTGGCACCAGGATGTTATGGCTAAGAGAACATTAATGGGGGTTTGGAAGGCCAATGGAAGAAAGTCTCACAAAGCTATAAGTGATCATTAGACAAGAGTAAGTCTTATAATCGAAGCTATGTAAGGAATAGTGATTGCCATGCAACGGATGCACATAGAGCTATATGTGTATGAAAGCTCTCCAATGGAACTAGTGTGGGTGCATCCAACTTGGTTGCTCACGAAGACCTAGAGCACTTTTGAGGAAGCTCATCATTGGAATATACAACCCAAGTTCTATAGTGTAAATTCCCCACATAGTTATACTAGTAAAGCATGAAAACTCTCTCACATGGAGTATAGGTGCTAAACATGAGCACAAATGATGACTATGAATATTGCAGGTGCTGAAACATGAGCACAAGTGTGGATAAAGGATAGTAATGTTGCCCCCTTTTTCTTTTTTTTTTCTTTTTTCTCTTTTTCTCTTTTTTTTTATTTTTTCTGTTTCTCTTTTCGATGGCCTCCATGGCTCTTTTCACTTTTAGGGGCAACATCCTAATATGACAACACACTTTTTGGTACAAATAACTCATAATGAACAAAACGTGATGTATGAAACTGTATGCCTCTGCCAGTGTAGCAGGATGTGCAATGATCTAGCGTAACATGGGTAAACCACACATCAGCTGTATAGAATCACGCAAAGCAATATAAATGATAAATGACAACAAGTCATGTAATGTAAGATGGAAGTTGCATGACAATATATCTCGGAACAGCTATGGAAATGCTGTGGTAGGTAGGTATGGTGACTGTTTTGAGGAAGATGTATGGGCTTATGTGCAGGAGAACAAGAGAAAGTCCTCCCACGGGTTTGGATGTACTGGCGAAGTATGCACAACTCTCAATGTGAGCAGAAGGCAATGCACAACACCGAAGAGGCTAGCAAATTTGGATGGTGGAAGTGACAAAAATCGTAGCTTAACATTAGTCAAAAAGAACTCACAAGCTTATTGCAAACAACTAGCAGGTTCAACATTAAGAGCATGATTAAAATTCACTACAAGAAGGGCCGTTCACGGCGGCACAAGTACCCGTTTGATCCCTCTACCTTCAGCACAACTGAGTTATTACGAATCACCTTTAGACATGGAAAGCTATCAAGTCCAACTATACCTTCAACAATTTTAGTAGAGTTTGTAGTACGGTACAAGTTTAAAGACAACAATCCACTAATGAGCTTTCAGGTTCAGCAATTTCTTCTTCCACAGGTTCCTGCAAAGAATTAGTCTCTTCTTTCTGAGAAAACATACTCTTAAAATGTCCAGTAATATAACAATTTTCATCCTTATAGTTTTCAAAACAATATTTCAGTATAGAGAGACTTTCAGATTTATAAGGGGCATCAATTTTATGCTCAAGATAAGAACTAATTTCTTGGGCACCCTTAAAAGCAATAAATTCTTCTATCCTTTCTACCTCATAAGCATTATAGTAACCTTTAACATAAGAAGCTAAGGTTTCATTATCATTATAAGCACATTGGAAAGGAAAATGCTTAAACTTCACATGACAACTAGATTCATCACAACAAAAAGATTTGCCAAATATAAAGCACAAATTTTTAGCATACATCTCCAGTTGATTTAGTAATTCCCATAAGTATATCCCTTTATCTGACAAGCGGTAATTCATATAATATTTTTGTTCACCCTCCGTGGACCCGCCTTGCCAACAAGATCTAGCTCTAGTTTCATGGAGATAATCCATAGCTCAAGTTTTTAGATTTTCGGTTTTTCAAATTTTTATGGATTTTCGGGCATATAAAAAAAAACAAGACAAAAATAAACTAGACAAAAGTAAACTAAGCAAAATAATACTAGACAGAAATAAACTAAGCACAAATAAACTAGATAAAAGTAAACTAGACAAGACAAAATAAAATAAAGAGAGAGAGAGGTAGAGTGTACTCCCCAGGTGAACTTATGAGTAGAGCTATGCTCCCCGGCAATGGCGCCAGAAAATAGTCTTGATAACCCACAAGTATAGGGGATCGCAACAGTCTTCGAGGGAAGTAAAACCCAAATTTATTGATTCGACACAAGGGGAGACAAAGTATACTTATAAGTCTTAACAGCGGAGTTGTCAATTCAGCTGCACCTGGAAAAGCACTAGTAACAGGGGTGATGTGAAAGCAGCAGTAATATGAGAGCAATAGTAACAGTAACACAACAACAGTAGCAGTAACACAGAGGCAATGGTACCAGAAAATAGTTGATACTACTTCTAATGGCATGTAGGATCGAATGAGTATTTGATGATGACATATGGACCGGGGTTCCCAGCTATCTACACTAGTGGTAACTCTCCAATAACAAGTGTTGGGTGAACAAATTACAGTCGGGCAATTCAGAACATCTATCTATTAATTATACGTAGGCATGTTTTCCATATATAGTCATACGTGCTCGCAATGAGAAACTTGCACAACATCTTTTGTCCTACTAGCCCGTTTGCAGCGGGGCCTCAAGGGAATCTACTGATAATTAAGGTACTCCTTTTAATAGAGCACCGGCGCAGAGCATTAGCACTTAGTGAAAACATGTGATCCTCATGTCTAAACCATCCCCTCCGGTTATCCCAGTTGCTGTCACTCTGGGGCCTCGCGTTTCGGACAGAGACATGTGCAAACAACTTGTAGATACAATCTAAGCAATAATTATAGAGCTTAAATCTAAGATCATGCCACTCGTGCATTAGTGACAAGCATTAAACACAACAAGATGGCAGCAACAATAACTTCACAAACTTATAGATAGACTGATCATAATGTAACAATTCATCGGATCCCAACAAACACAACACCGATTACATCAGATGGATCTCAATCATGTAAGGCAGCTAATGAGATCATTGTATTGAAGTACATGGGAGAGAGAGTACCAACTAGCTACAGCTAGAACCCGTAGTCCATGGGGGAACTACTCACGGAGCATGATGGAGGCGGTGGCATCGATGGAGAAGGCTCCGGGGGTCGATCCCCGTCCCGGCAAGGTGCCGGAACAGGACCTTCTGACCCCCGAAACTAGGTTTCGATGGCGGCGGCGCTCCGGGACTTCTTCTGGAATATGATGGATATTTTTAGGGTTTTCGCGTCTAGGGAAATAAATAGGCGAAGGGGCGATGTCGGTGGAGGCCCGAGGGCTCCTCCTCACATGGGGGCGCGCCAGGGGGCCCACCGCGCCGTGGCATGGGGAGGGAGCATCAGTGCCCCCCTTCGTCTCTCCTTCGGACTTCGTGTACGTGTCGGAAAAATAGGAGTGTGGCCTTTTGTTTCGTCCAATTCCGAGGATATTTCCAGAACAGCTTTTCTGAAACAAAAAACAGCAGAAAACAGGAACTGGCACTGTGGCATCTAGTTAATAGGTTAGTCCCAGAAAATGCATAAAAATGATATATAATGCATATTAAACATGTGACATTGATATATAAAACAAGCATGAAACATCAGAAATTATAGATACGTTTGAGACGTATCAAGCATCCCCAAGCTTAGTTCCTACTCATGGTGGCCCACCTTGGACTCTCCTTTTGGCTGCCTCCGTCATCTGACAAAATAGGAACTTCAGGATGTTTTCCTCGAATTATTGATGTTCAGAAATATGGTGTCTTGACGGTCCTTTTTCCAGCAGAAATCTGACTCCGGTGATTAATTCTCCAATAATCATCAAACATGCAAAATAGGTAAAATAACATAAGTATCATCTCTAAATATGACATATATCAATGAATAATAGTAAATTATGATATAAAATAGTGATGCAAAATGGACGTATCAACTCCCCCCAAGCTTAGACCTCGCTTGTCCCCAAGCGAAAACTAAACTCAGTAAACAAGACCACAGGTTTATGGAGTGAAGTGTCGATAAACAAAATACGGACAAGAAGCATCACATTTATTAATACACAAGTTATCTTAGACAACAACTTCCTTCATATAACTTAACTTGGACAAGTAAAGGGAGTCACAATAAGGTGCATAGAGAGAATCATAATTGGTGATGGCAAACTTTGTTCTTGGTTAGAGAACAATTAACAGATTGTACTTATCTTTCGAGCAGAGTCTTTATACTAGAGCTTATATTGCAAACTTACATGCTCAATCATAACAGTCTCTTTACAGTCATCGAGAACTTTCAAAGTTATATTCGTTCAGATAAAAGCTTTGTGCTACACAAGGAAACATAAAAGACATGATTGAAAGTATCAACATAAAGATGGTTGAATCACAACAACTCAAATGCTTGCTTGAGATAGAAGGGAATGGGTTTACTGACTCAACATGAAAGTAAAAGATAGGCCCTTCGCAGAGGGAAGCAGGGATGAAATCATGTGCTAGAGCTTTTAAGTTTTGAAATCATATAGAGAGTATAAAATAAGTTTTCAGCTATGTATGTCGTTGTCAACGAATGACAGTGGGCACTCTATCCCCCTTGTCACCCAGACTTTCAAGAGCGGCTCCCATGAAGGACGTTATTTCTACCCAAGGGTAGATCATCCCTCTTCTCTTTTGTTTACACATGCATATTTATAAATTGGTATGACACTCCTCCCAACCTTTGCTTACACAAGCCATGGCTAACCGAATCCTCGGGTGCATTCCAACCATCACATACCATGGAGGAGTGACTATTTGATAATGTTTAACACTTTGAAGTTTGCTTTTGATAAATCATTGGCAAAACATGTGAAGAGAATCAAGTAGTTATAGTTATAATAAATTGGGACTGGGCACCCCATTTGCCAGCTCTTTTTACAAGTTTTTGGATAAGCGGATGTATATGCCACTAGTCCATTGGTGAAAGTCTGTCTGACAAGTTAAATAGAGAACAATCCACATACTTCCTCATGAGCTAGTAAACAGTGACACAAATGAGAGGTAATAGTTTTTGAATAATTAAAGGTAGCACATGAAGTATTTACTTGGAGTGGCAGGAAATACCACATAATAGGTAGTTATGGTGGACACAAATGGCAATGGTTTGGTTCAAGGTTTGGATGTACGAGAAGCATTCCCTCTCAATGCAGGTTTTTTGGCTAGCAAGGTTGTGTAGCAAGCATAAGAGTTGAGGGATACAAACAAATATACATGTAGTAAGAACAATCATGCAATCTTCCTTGGAAGCACAAATAATTTTAACTTGAGAATACTAAGCTTATGAGCCAACAAGAAAGAAAGATCATGGAATAATATATCTACATGCACTTCCCTCTCTCTACTTAAGCCTCAAAGTATTGTAACTACTGACCAATGCTAAGTTTGCCAAAACCAAAAAGATTTACTTGATGCTCCCAAAGTGACACCAATACCAATAACAAGATCATCCATATGACAGAGATTGCAAACTAAAATAAAGTATGCAGAAAGTAAATGATGAAACTTCTCATTAATATTCCATAACGGCAACTCACACCAAGGGATACATAGATAACCAACTAAAAGAGAGATACTTCCACACTGCAAACCATCCTATAAGATAACTTCCCTACTCATGATATGACTCTATTGGAAGGTAAAAGGTAAAGATAATGGTGTTATACCGCGGCACTCCCCCAAGCTTGGAACAAGCCAATGGGATGCCAATACCAATGATGAATTACTCCTTCGGCGGTGGTGAAATATCATCATCATCAAACTTCCAAGGCAAAGGCTCTCCATCAACAAATGATGACTTGGTCTCTGGTATCTGAAACTGGCAGCAGAGCTTATGCGTTTAAACCTGATTTCATACTCACGGTTTTGATTCTGAACATCGTAGAGTTGCGCTTGTAGTTTGTTGGTGGTCTCATGGAGTGAGAAAATGTCCTCCCAGAGCTTTGCGGTCTCCTTCTTGTGTTCAGCCACAAGTCTAGACACCATCCTGTTAAAGATGTCCAATTCACGTTCCGCCATCTTCTTGTATGTAAAGACCTCTTGCTCCAACTTCTCCATCCTGTCTTCCAGGCTTCCTTCTCCCTTAGGACCCTGAACGTCCTCCACTTGCAACTCTCCATCCTTGAGCAGCGACTCCTTCGGATGCATCTTCAACTCGTTCATGTACGGGTTGACGACGTTTGCGAAGAAGCTGTCCTTGGAGGGCTCAGACGAAGACATGACGGCTCTAGATCCGCGGATGAAATCTGGCAGAAACAGATGGAAACAAAAACACGACGAAAAGGCGATATACGGTCCTCGGGGGTTCCGGGGGATTATATAGCAAAAAGTTTTACAACAAAAGGAAGGTACAGGAGAAAACCTGGTCGGAGACGGGCTCCGAGGCGCCCTCACCACGTGGCGGCGCGGCCTGGGGTGGGCCCACGCCACGGCATGGTGAGGTGCCCTCGGGCACCGTTTCCTACCCGGTTTAGTCTCTTATTTTTCCATATTTAAAATAAATAACAAAAATAACTCTTGGAAAGTTAAACGTGAACTTTTTCTCACCAAAACTGTTACCTATTCGTAAACAGACTCTGCAGTCCCCTGAATTTGCTTTTCAATAAAAACTTCCGGGGTCACCACTTGAATAGTGTCAACATCTTCATTATAAGAATCTCCAGAAATATAATGCTTGAGTCTTTGCCCATTCACCACTTGTGTAGAGTTGTCTTTAAGTGAAGCAATCTTTATTGCACCTGAACGATATACCTCCACAATAACAAAAGGTCCTTCCCATTTTTAGAGTAATTTTCCTGCAAAAAATCTGAGACGAGACCTATACAATAGAACTTTCTCACCAACATTAAACTCTCTTTTAATAATTCTCCTATCATGCCATTTCTTAACTTACTGTTAATAAAGTCTAGCATTTTCATAAGCCTCACTTCTCCATTCATCTAAATAACTCAAATGAAGCAACCCATTTTCACCAGCTTGTTTAAAGTCTCTATTAAGTTCCCTCACTGCCCAATAGGCTTTGTGTTCTAATTCTAGAGGCAAGTGACAAGATTTACCATAAACCATTTTATAAGGAGACATACCCATAGGGTTTTTATAAGCAGTTCTATAAGCCATAAAGCATCATTTAACTTACTAGCCCAATTCTTTCTAGATTTATTAACAGTCTTTTGCAAGATAGATTTAATCTCTCTATTTGATAATTCTACTTGCCCACTAGTTTGGGGATGATAAGCTGAAGCAATTCTATGATTAACACCATATTTAGCAAGGGTCTTTCTAAAACCACCATGAATAAAATGAAACCTCCATCAGTCATAAGATATCTAGGCACACCAAACCTAGGAAAAATAACATCCTTCTGAAGGAGGAAAAGGGCCCATAAAGTCGAATCCCCAACAGTCAAATGGTTCAATAACAAGAGAATAATTCATAGGCATTTCATTACGTCTAGAGATATTACCAACTCTTTGACATTCATCACAAGATAAAATAAACTTTCTTGCATCTTTAAAGAGGGTAGGCCAATAAAAACTTGATTGTAGAACCTTTTGTGCGGTTCTATCTCCAGCATGATGTCGTCCATAAGCACTACCATGGCATTTTCTCAATATCTCTTGTTGTTCATGTTCTGGAACACATCTTCGCATAATACCATCCACTCCTTCTTTATATAAGTGTGGGTCATCCCAAAAATAATGCCTCAAGTCATAAAAGAATTTCCTTCTTTGATGAGCTGAAAAGGTTGGAGTGAGGCAAGTACTTGGAAACAATAAAGTTAGCATAATCAGCATACCAAGGACTATCTCGCGAATTTACCCTTATTGTAGCCAACTGTTCATTTGGAAAACTATCATTAACAGGAATAGGATCATAAGCAATGTTTTCCAATCTAGACAAATTATCAGCAACAGGATTTTCAGCACCTTTCCTATCTACAATATGTAAATCAAACTCTTGCAAAAGAAGCACCCATCTAATAAGCCTAGGGTTAGCATCTTTCTTTTCCATAAGGTACCTAATAGCAGCATGATCAGTATGAATAATGACTTTTGAATCAACAATATAAGGTCTAAATTTGTCACAAGCAAATACCACAGCTAGGAACTCTTTTTCAGTAGTTGCATAATTCTTTTGAGCAGAATCAAGAGTCTTACTAGCATAATGAATAACATTCAGCTTCTTATCTATCCGCTGTCTGTCGTAGCGTAAAGGCTAGGCAGTAAACTTATGGCACCCCCGTGCAAGTGTAAGGACCTACGAGGGGTGCGCGGGATGCAAGAGGCGGGGACACACGTGCCGCGTCGACGCCCAACGCGAGGCCACCCTCCAATGGTACAAGACCAACAAACATGGCAAACATTCAACAAAGCTCTCATATATTTCAGATTTGTGATCCCCTCGAATGGGAGAGTGCAACCTCTATTTATAGGAAATGGAGGGAAGGGGTGTGAGATTACAATTTTGTCCCTCAGGCTATAACATAGGAAGAGGGGTACATTGGTCTTTACATGGCATCTTATAGGAATATTCCTCTTGAATACTCTGACTAACTATCCCCCGTCGGGTAATGTCTGTCGGGTTGGACGACACGAATGTGATGACCCTTGCGGCGGGCTGGTCGTTTCTGGCGGTAGCACGCCCTCTTCGGCTCACGTACCCTTTGGCGCTGGGGGGCAGAGGCCTGCTGGGGCGCCGCCGTCAATGCGATAGACGTGCCTTTGGCATCTCACCTCACCCTGCGGAGCTCAGCACCGGCGATTCCCCCGTCGGAGTACCCTCGACGCATGCACCTCCCCTGCGTAGGGGACGACCTCGACGGTACCCTTGATGCCGGGTAGGGCCTTGACGCGTCAGACCCCTGCGTCACGCGAGACGTCTTGTATCCCGGGGTAGCGTGGAAACCCTCCTCCAACAGTAGCCCCTCGCAGGTCTGGGCGGTAGCTTAGCGCCCGTCCGGGCCGGCGCATTAATCCTAAGTGGTTGCTGCGCTGCCCGGGACAAAACAGGCGAGAAGAAACACACAATCCGTGCGCCGGCTTGTGATTGGTCGGACTAGGAGAGGCGTGGATAGGTGACATGGCATACCCATTTTTCCTCTCTCCTCTTTTTTCCCTTTCCTTTTTTTTTCTTTCCTCTTTTCTTCTTCTTAATCTTCCCGTGGGCAGTGGGCACTCATTCCTTCTTCCTTTTCCTTCTCTGCTCCCGATCCGTTTCTCTCTCTTCCCTGCAGCTCGACGCCGTCCCCGACAAGCCTTGCCGCTGCCAGCCAGCCGCCGGAGCTCGACGCCTCCTCCGGACCGCTCGTCGCCTCCCGGTTGTGGGGGCCACCGGCCGCGCCACCGGGAGCCCCCAGCAGCGCGGGCCGCCACTTCCGGCCCTGCCGGCCGCCGGCTCCCGCCTCTCGGGCCGCCAGCCCCGGCGGCTCCCGGGCGTGCCGCCGTCTCCGGCCGCGCCCCAGCGCCGTCGGCCGCCGTCCGTCGCCTTCCCCGTCGCCGCCATCCTCCACGCGGTCCGTGCCGGCGTCCTCCGCGAGGTCCGCGCCGGCGTCCGTGAGCAGCAGCGCGGGCGGAGGCGGCTCGCTCGGCCACCGCCGGCAGGAGCGCTTCCGGCCGCATCGGGCGCCGCGCCGAGCCTCGCTGCCCCTGCCGCCGCGGCTAGGAGCGCCGGCGCCGCGCCGGACTTCCCGTCCTTGCCGCGTCGGTATTGACGCCGACATCGCCCAGAGCGCGTTGCGCCGTCCGCTCCGACCTCGAGCCTGGCCGCGTCGCCGTCGTCACCCTTGCGCCCTCGCGCGTGCTCGCCGCGAGGCAGCTGCCGGGGAGCGGCCGGCCGCGTCTTCGCCTTCGTCCGGCGCGTCCCCGCGCGTGCTCGCCACGAGGCAGCCGCCGGGTGCCGCGGGCTGCGGCGCGTCTTTGTCCACCGTCGTCGGCCTCGAGCCCTGCCGCGTCGACGCCTTCGCCTAGCGCGCTCCCGCGCGCTCGCCACGAGGCAGCCGCCGGGGCGCCGCCGACCGCGGCACGTCTTCGTTCAGCGCGCTCCCATCCGTGTTGCCGAACAGAGGCTGCTCCCCTGCGCGCACGGCGAGTAGCTACTCAACCACGCCTCCCATGTCCGCAGCCCGCCTGCGTTCATTCGGGTACGGGAGCAAATCGTCGTGGGGAGTTGTACCAGTACTAGCACTTCGGTACTGTTCATCCATCAGGAGGGTCGTACGGGAGTCTGGTCGTTTGGGTATTGCATGGATCGTGATGTCCATGTATAAATATTTTTGCAGGAAATGTGATGCATTATGTTTTGCAGAAACGGCGATGTATGGACATTTTGCAGGCATTGCTAAGTATAGATATTCGTCGTAGCACCATTTCTTGTTTTTGTTTGCTGCTGGTCTGGCTATGGCTCCTGATTGCTGCTACTTTTACCCAGCTGTCTCGTCGTTCCCCACGATCGGCCGTCTACCATTGACCCCAGGCGTTGTATAACACCGGGGGTGCGCATGGGCGCGCGGGAGGTCGCGAAGGCGACCGTTGAGGACCGCCGCCCCAGTGACCCTGTGCCTTGCACATACACTCGGGGCGCACGGGAGGCCGCGAAGGTGACCGCGGAGAACCGCTGCCCTTGTGACCACCGCCGCCCCAGTGACCCTGTGCCTTGCACATACACTCGGGGCGCGCATCGGCGCATGGGAGGCTGCGAAGGCGATCGTTGCCCACTGTGACCACCGCCGCCCCCGTGACCCTGTGCCCTGCACGGACACTCGGGACGCGCATCGGTGCACGGGAGGCCGCGAAGGCGAACGATGAGGTGGGTGCATTAAGCCATGAATTTGACCGCAGAGCCCTGCAACAGCGGTCTAAGCATGGTGCGCGACGAGGTAGGCGGCGCACGCAGTGCAGATGGCCTTCGGGCCGCTGGCGGTGCGTGGCAAGATGGGCGAAGCACATAGTGCTGATGGTTGTCGAGCCCTTGGCTGGGCGTGGCCTGGTGGGCGAAGTATGTGGTGCTCACGGTCGCTGAGCCCCTTGTGGGTCGTGCCACGCTTGGAGAAGTGATGTCGATGCCCTCCGGGCCTCGTGCAGGGGTGATGATGCTGCTAGAGCACTTTGAGCTCGACTCGTGCGAGTCGAGCGAGGTGTCGCCTCTTAGCACATATGAGGAGATTTACCACACTCAACCCGTGTAGGGAGGTGTCAGCATCCACGATGAAATTTTCGCACCTGACCCGTGCGGGGAGGTATTGCCTCCGACGCGCATGCGGAGGTTTACCGTGATTTTTGCACTCGACCCGTGCATGGGAGGGATCGCCTCTCATCGCGCACGAGGAGGTTTACCGATATTTCGCACTCGACCCATGCGGCGCAGGGGGAGGTTTACCGATATTTCGCACTCGACTCGTGCGACGCACAAGGAGGTTTACCGAGTTGTTCGCACTTGACACGTGCGGGGGAGGGATTGCCTCCCAGAATGCACGAGGAGGTTTGTAGGGTCCTTCACACTCGACTTGTGCTTGCACAAGAAGGTTTACCGGTATTTTTCGCACTCAACCCGTGCCATACACGAGGAGGTTTACCGATATTTCGCACTCGACCCGTGCGGCGCAGGGGGAGGTTTACCGATATTTCACACTCGACCCCTGCGGCGCAGGGGGAGGTTTACCGATATTTCGCACTCGACCCGTGCGGCGCAGGGGGAGGTTTACCGATATTTCGCACTTGACCCGTGCGGCGCAGGAGGAGGTTTACCGATATTTCGCACTCGACCCGTGCGGCGCAGGGGGAGGTTTACCGATATTTCGCACTCGACCCATGCGGCGCAGGGGGAGGTTTACCGATATTTCGCACTCGACCCGTGCGGCACAGGGGGAGGTTTACCGATATTTCGCACTCGACCCGTGCGGCGCAGGGGGAGGTTTACCGATATTTCGCACTCGACCCGTGCGACAGACGGGGAGGTTTACCGATATTTCGCACTCGACCCGTGCGGCGCAGGGGAGGTTTACCGATATTTCGCACTCGACCCGTGCGACAGACGGGAGGTTTGCAGATATTTTGCACTCGACCCGTGCGGCGCAGGGGGAGGTTTACTGATATTTCGCACTCGACCCGTGCGGCGCAGGGGGAGATTTACCGATATTTCGCACTCGACCCGTGCGACAGACGGGGGTTTACCGCCCCCTCATTGGGGGACATCGCCTTTGCTAGGTGCAAGGCACAATCGTCTCTGAGCCCCTTGCATTGTGGGGTGAGGAACAGTTGGCATCTGAGCCCCTTGCATCGCGAAACTGGGCAAGGCATCGAGGGTGTCCGAGTTTCTTGCGCTGCAAGGAGGGGCGGGCGAAGCGCATGCGCTGAAGGCGCCCGAGCCCCTTGTGGCGCGGTGAGGCTGGTGACATGCGTGGCACTGAAGACGTATGAGCCTCTCGCGTCGTAGGGTGACGATAATGATGCGCGTGGCGCTGAAGTCCTTCGAGCTCCTTGCGGCGCGGCGAGGGAGATTACGCGCTGGGCGCTTAAGACCTTTGTGGCTCCCGCGACGCAGGGCGAGGTCGGTGGCGCACGTGGCGCTGAAGGCGCAGGAGAGCCTCTCGCGTCGTACGACGAGGGCGATGACGCGCGTGGCGCTGAAGTCCTTCGAGCCCTTGCGGCACGAGGCAGGGCGATGATGCCCTGGGCGCTTAAGACCTTTGTGGCTCCCGCGACGCAGGGCGAGGTCGGTGGCGCACGTGGCGCTGAAGGCGCAGGAGAGCCTCTCGCGTCGTACGACGAGGGCGATGACGCGCGTGGCGCTGAAGTCCTTCGAGCCCCTTGCGGCACGAGGCAGGGCGATGATGCCCTGGGCGCTTAAGACCTTTGTGGCTCCTGCGACGCAGGGCGAGGTCGGTGGCGTGCGTGGCGCTGAAGGCGCCCGAGCCCCTCACGTCGTATGACGAGGGCGATGACGCGCGTGGCGCTGAAGTCCTTCGTGCCCCTTGCGGCGCGAGGCAGGGCGATGATGCCCTGGGCGTTTAAGACCTTTGTGGCTCCTGTGACGCAGGGCGAGGTCGGTGGCGCGCGTGGCGCTGAAGGCGCCCGAGCCCCTCACGTCGTACGACGAGGGCGATGACGCGCGTGGCGCTGAAGTCCTTCGTGCCCCTTGCGGCGCGAGGCAGGGCGATGATGCGCGTGGCGCTGAAGTCCTTCGAGCCCCTTGCGGCGCAAGGCAGGGCGATTACACACTGGGCGTTTAAGACCTTTGTTGCTCCCGTGACGCAGGGCGAGGTCGGTGGCGCACGTGGCGCTGAAGGCGCAGGAGAGCCTCTCACGTCGTACGACGAGGGCGATGACGTGCGTGGCGCTGAAATCCTTCGAGCCCCTTGCGGCACGAGGCAGGGCGATGATGCCCTGGGCGCTTAAGACCTTTGTGGCTCCTGTGACGCAGGACGAGGTCGGTGGCGTGCGTGGCGCTGAAGGCGCCCGAGCCCCTCACGTCGTACGGCGAGGGCGATGACGCGCGTGGCGCTGAAGTCCTTCGTGCCCCTTGCGGCGCGAGGCAGGGCGATGATGCCCTGGGCGCTTAAGACCTTTGTGGCTCCTGCGACGCAGGGCGAGGTCGGTTGCGCGCGTGGCGCTGAAGGCGCCCGAGCCCCTCGCACAGACGGCGCCAACTGTCGTAGCGTAAAGGCTAGGCAGTAAACTTATGGCACCCCCGTGCAAGTGTAAGGACCTACGAGGGGTGCGCGGGATGCAAGAGGCGGAGACACACGTGCCGCGTCGACGCCCGACGCGAGGCCACCCTCCAATGGTACAAGACCAACAAACATGGCAAACATTCAACAAAGCTCTCATATATTTCAGATTTGTGATCCCCTCAAATGGGAGAGTGCCACCTCTATTTATAGGAAATGGAGGGAAGGGGTGTGAGATTACAATTTTGTCCCTCAGGCTATAACATAGGAAGAGGGGTACATTGGTCTTTACATGGCATCTTATAGGAATATTCCTCTTGAATACTCTGACTAACTATCCCCCGTCGGGTAATGTCTGTCGGGTTGGTCGACACGAATGTGATGACCCTTGTGGCGGGCTGGTCGTTTCTGGCGGTAGCACGCCCTCTTCGGCTCACGTACCCTTTGGCGCTGGGGGGCAGAGGCCTGCTGGGGCGCCGCCGTCAATGCGATAGACGTGCCTTTGGCATCTCACCTCACCCTGCGGAGCTCAGCACCGGCGATTCCCCCGTCGGAGTACCCTTGACGCATGCACCTCCCCTGCGTAGGGGACGACCTCGACGGTACCCTTGATGCCGGGTAGGGCCTTGACGCGTCAGACCCCTGCGTCACGCGAGACGTCTTGTATCCCGGGGTAGCGTGGAAACCCTCCTCCAACACTGTCCAAGAACAGCACCAACAGCAAAATCACTAGCATCACACATAATTTCAAAAGGTAACGTCCAATCGGGTGGCTGAACAATAGGAGCAGTAATTAAAGCCTTCTTCAGAGTTTCAAAAGCTTCCTTACAATCATCATCAAAAACAAAAGGTACATCTTTTTGGAGAAGATTAGTAAGGGGTTTTGAAATTTTAGAGAAATCTTTAATAAACCTCCTATAGAAACCAGCATGACCAAGAATACTACGAATACCTTTGACATCTTTGGAGCAAGGCATTTTCTCTATTGCCTCAACTTTAGCTCGGTCAACTTCAATGCCTCTTTTAGAGATTTCATGTCGAAGAACAATTCCTTCATTGTCCATAAAGTGGCATTTCTCCCAATTAAGAACAAGATTAGTTTCTTCACATCTCTGCAAAACTTTATCAAGACTGTGCAAGCAATTATCAAAAGAAGTTCCATAGACAGAAAAATCGTCCATGTAGACTTCCACAATTTCCTCACAAAAACCATGAAAAATAGCAGACATGCATCTTTGAAAAGTAGCAGGAGCATTACACAAACCAAAAAGCATACGTCTATAAGCATAAGTTCCATAAGGACAAGTAAAAGTGGTTTTCTCTTGATCTTGCTTTCTCACAGCAATTTGAGAAAACCCAGAATAACCATCAAGGAAACAAAAATGAGTCTTCTTAGACAACCTCTCTAACATTTGATCAATAAAAGGTAAAGGATAATGATCCTTCTTAGTAACTTTGTTAACCTTCCTAAAATCAATACACATTCGATAACCAACTACTACTCTTTGAGGAATAAGTTCATCATTTCCATTAGGCACAACAGTAATTCCTCCTTTCTTACGAACACAATGCATATGACTTACCACTAGTACAGAACGACACATCGGATACCCCTCTATGGAAACGGCAGGCGTTAGGCGACGGAGAATCGCGCTTTCCGCGCGGCCAGTGCGTACAAACCTGACCTGGGCCGTGGCTGGCCCGTCAACATAGGTAACGGAGAAAGTATTAACTCCGTTACCCATAGTATTGGCAACGGTCTTAATTCTGGCTCCGTTTCCGATATGTGCCTCTATAGCAACGGAGACTTTTGTGTGTCTGTGTGCAATGTGGACACGTTCCATCTTCTTGGAATTCGATGCGAGCGGAGTAACTGCTATGGCGTAGTGGCGTAGTGACGCCGCGGCACCGCCCACTACTCCTTAAAAACCCACGATCTCCCTGCTATCTCAGTACGCCACTTCGCCGCAGCCATGGATACTCCTAGCAACTCCTCGGGCGTTCGCCGCAGCAGTTTCCCGCTTTCGCTGAATTGGAACCACGTCGTCGTGCCGGAGGCCGTCGCGTAGAGGCACTGGCAATATAGGAGGCCAGTGCCCTGGTCAAATGTTAGCCTCCCCGCTGGCTGGCGCGTCAACCACAGGAGGGTGCCTATGCCGCCGGAAGAGGACGCGGGATCCTCGGGCGCCCGCGACCATAGCCGCTCGCCGCGGCGGAGAGACGCTCGTCCGCGGTCGCCTGGATGGAACCGCGTCATCGTCGGGCAGGCCGTCGCGGAGCGGCACTGGCAATATAGGAGGCCAGTGCCATGGTCAAAGGTTCGGCTACCCGGTTGCTGGCACCTCAACCGCGCGTCGGTGCCTATGCCGCCGGAAAGAGTTGAGCTGCTTCAGAGCCGCCGGCTCCTCCTCCCGCCGGAGCTGCGCGACGATCCTGCCTACGACGACAACGAGATGTGGGAGGGGCGCACGGGCGGCGATGACATCGTCGGCGAGGAGCCGCGCGACGACACGGACGACTACGTGGCTCTCCTCGCATACGAGCAAGAGAAGGCGGTGGCCGAGGAGTAGTTATAGTTATTTATTTTTATGTTCTTCAACTTCAATACTAGTAGAGATCAGTATAAGCCTAGTGTGTCAGTGAAAAAATCAAAGGAAACGGTTGTTTATACCCTCCGTTTCCGATGTTCTACTTTGCTTTAAATGCGCCCTTCACACAGCCCTAAACTCCATCGCTCTCACTCTCAGCCTCACTCTCAAAGTGTGGCGGCGCCTCCACGCAGCACCATATCTTAGCTCCACCGTGGCGTCGCGCATCTCCCTCCCTCCGACCGTGGCGGCGCGCATCTCCCTCCCTCCGACCGTTCCTCTCCTCCGACCGTGGCGGCGCGCATCTTCTTCTCCTCCGACCGTGGCGGCGCGCATCTCCCTCCCTCCTACCGTATCGGCGCGCATCTTCCTCTCCTCCGACCGTGGCAGCGCGTACCCGTTCTTTGCTCCACCCGGGCAGATCTCGTCGCCCGATCTGTAGCTGGAGGGCGCATGGCATGTCGATCCGAGGACGACGAGGACGACTACGTACTCCCGCCGCCAGATCCGAAGGTAATACATCTATTTGTGACGGCCGTCGTGCCGATGAACTAGGGTTGTTGTCATTGTTCTGCTTAGGTTTTCTTCCATAGGACACTCATGAAAAGAACTAGAACTAGGGTTGTAGTACATCCGAGGACGATGAGGACGACCACTGGCGGATCCACCTTGAGCCAGCCGGGTGCACAGGACACCGGGAGAAGGAATTTTTCTTTGTAAATTAGCATTTTTTCATCACATATGCACCCCTAAAAATTGTTTTAAATGTATTGTGGTAACATGTGTGCATCCTGGTTCAATATGTTCTAGCTCCGCCACTGAGGACGACTACGTAGTGTCGCTCGAAAAGAACATAACTAGCACAAATCGGTAGTGTATGAAACTCATGGCTGACTTATCTCCTTTGCAAAACAGATGTACATTTCGGTGATACTGTATAAAAAGCCGGGTCCTTAGCCAAGGTGCGCTTGTCGTCCGGCATAATTGTTGGTACACAACAACTATGCAATGGATTAGTAAGTTTGTTATTCTGTCTTATGCATCCTTTTGTGTTGTATGTACTTTATGCTAGACGTATAGTGAGCTAACATGGAGTCATATATTCTCTCTTTGCATTTCAGTGACCACTTTACAAAAGAGGCATCTTCAGTACATCAGCACTCGCTTATTGCACTATGTGCAGAGCATGGTGTTGATCCGTTTAGCTCATTTAAATGAGCTAACTACAAGGTCGGGGACAAAGCGGCAAGTTGATTATATTTTGGCGACACCGTCCAAGAAGAAGATTCAATTCATGAACTCTAACAACAAGTCATGAAGATAAATTAAGTTGGAAATGACAAGGATAAGTTTAGAGAGGCATGACATAGATAGATTTAGCTAGACATGTCAATGATAGATTTAGAGAGGCATGACAATGAAGATAAGTAATTGGTTGTCTTGTGATGCAATGTATCGGTGACATTTGTTATACCTTATGAATGAATTTGTTAGCATTTTTGTGCTTCTGCTGTGAAATTTTAAATGTCCAGTGCCAAATCTATTCCTGCTCTAGGCTTATGAAGAAACCTCAATGCAAACGAGCAGAAACAGAATCTCCGTTTCTGATGTCCAGATACATCGGCAACGGAGACTGGATGGCAACCGTAGCCAAAATCAAGCCTCATCGGTGACGGTTTTTCTTGTCCGTTGCCGATGAGAGCCTTCACATCAGTGATAGGGTCGGGGACACGGACCCTTTTTCCGTTTCCGATGGGCTTTTTGGCCCGTTTCCGATGTGTCGTTCTGTACTAGTGTTGTGGCGCCCCGACCCGACTGCTATACAGTGATGCTGTGTGTCACCGGTTAAGCGATACAACCGGAGGTTGCGGGTTTACCAATCCCCGGCCAAAACCTTTGGCAGGCGTTGCTCGGAATTGATCATCGGCAACGCAACACCCCGATTGATGCCTTAACACAGGCACAACTATCAATGCATAATAGAGAGATCAAGACTTGTGGAACAACTGGCACATCACAGACTCTACGACACAAAGCATATGGTTCAACTCTTATAATAGAGAAAGATAGCAAATTACAACCAGAGGTCACAGACCCAACATTATAACATGCGGAAGCGAATTAAGTTGTTCTAAACAACAAGATCCAAATTATGGCCTAAGAGGCCTACAGATAACATTCAAGCGCCAGCTATTCCGAGATGTCCCAAGCTGCCACCTGGGAAACCCAGACTACTCGCCGACGTCCACATAGAACCCACCTTCGAGGTCGGTGAAGTCCTCCTCTGAAACAAAACAAACGACGTTGAGTTCGACGAACTCGCAAGATTATATATAGAGCTTTAGCTCGATGAGGCTTTCAAGGTTTTATGGCTGTTTTGCATAAAGCTGATTTTATTTATGAAAAACATAACTCAATGGCATCGACTAATCAGAATAGTTTTCAAAAGGGGTAAGAAGTAACTCTTTTCTTTGATCACCTTTCTCATCATCGACCATCACCACTGTACCTGTTCTACAAAGGCACCTCCCCGAATCACCCTCGAGGAAGCTCACCTTGCATTCTTGTGTAGTACCTTTAGTACTCAGTTTTTAATCATTCCGTTCAAGTTATTCTATGATCTTACCTTCACTTCCCAAGTTCGTCCATAACCGTGGACACGGCTTTTCGAAAAGATTTAACCCTGCAGGGGTGTACAATGTTTGCCACACGTACCGTCCGGCCCATTGCCTAGCTTTTAGCTCTCTTCCTTGGAGAGCCGGCTGGGTGGGAGCGGTGTCGACTTCTCCCTCGTTAAGAACTAACCCAGGATCATCAGTGAGGACGGAGCAGATGTGCCTCCAACACCCTGCCCCGTGGCCACTCATTTTCCTAACACCACCATCCTCATCCCAGTTCATACCACCATCATCACGCACGCGCAAATGGAAGCTCAAACTAGAGGACCCTGGCTAGTCCCGCCCGAGTTATTTAGTCTATGAGGGTTCCTGCAATTGCATAGGCCTCACGCATGGTTGCACGCTCAGTCTTGGTTCAAGAGGTAAAGAACTCGCGCCTAGGCGGCGAGAACGAGACAAAGCACCACAACCACAGTGGCCTCTCATCCCCACATCTGTTCCCAACATGACATATCCATCGGAGGGATAAACATTTAACTAAGCATGGCTAAGCATCAACATTGCATAGTTAAGTATCTCGGGCCAACAATACAAACCTATGGATAATAGGAGGGAAACAGGTATTGGCATCGGAAACTTAATGCAACTATAGGATACTCTAATCCAATAAATTGACATTTGGAACCGCATGCAATATTATAGTGGAGAAAATATTTGCGGAAATATAGGATAAGACATGCTCAGAGGGGGATTACACTTGCCTTGCTCAACGTGCTGGTAGTACGGATCGTCGGGGTATCGCGGTGTAACCCCGGCTGCTTGATCTAACGAAGCATAACAACGGAAGAACAATCAATCACCACACAAGTTTTAACAAATGCAATGCGCAAACACATGATGACATGCCATTTTAAATCCCCGGGATGAGGATGATTCAATCTATTCAATTTAAACGGAGTTTGGATGCTTAAGGACACATCTCGAGTATCCCGTTGGGTTAGGTCATGATTCATCTTTACTTGTTAATTGGAATATATGAACCTATTGTTAACTTGCATATGAATGACATGATCATGTTAAGATGCATGGTTTTGGTGATTAACCACCCTTACAACAAGTACTAAGAGTGAGATGAAGTTTGGTTTGCATTACAGTTGAAACAGTTTAAAAAGGAGTAGCCGGAATGAAATCCGGAAAATTCCGGGTCTGGTACCGGGAGAAATCCGGTTTCAGGTCCGGATGATTCCGGGTTTGGCACCGGGAAATAACATCCGGAATTATTTCCGGGCCAATTCCGGGTATATACCGGGCGAAACTGGGTGAGTCCAGTAGCTATTTCCTTAATCCGGAATAGAATCCGGAAAATTCTGGGAATTACACCGGATTTTCCAACTCGACGCAGAATACTACTCCTACGGCGATTCAACGAACAAGAGGGAGAGGGAGGGAACGGAGATGTCCAGTAGGTGCGTTAGCTCACCCTGAACGCGTGGTGGTGCTCGGGAGGACCGGGGATGGACGGAGACGGCCGGAATCGCTCGGCGAAGAGGCGGCGGTGCTCGGACGGCCGCGCGGGAAAACGGAGATGGCGGCGTTGCTTCACGGCCTCCCGCCTCGATTCCTCGGGAGGAGAAGGAGCAGGGGACGCGGCGGAGGTGCTGGTGCTCGTCGATCTACTGCGGGAGCTCTCCAACGGCGGCGATGCGGCGGCGGGCTCGGGCTACGTTTCCGCCATGGAGAGGAACGCAGAGGGAGAGGAAACGGGGAAGAATCTCCGGGAATGGGGTGAGGAGCAGGTGGGGCTGGCGTGGTGCTTCTCTTCCGTGCAGGGGAGAGGGCAGAGGGGGCCCTGGAGTGGTGCGACGCACGGGAGCGACACGGCGCCATGGCGCCAGTGTAGCGCGTGGCTAAAGGAAGAAGGAAGACCATTTTCCGAAAACCCCCTGGCAGAATTTCCTCCATCACGAACTAGTCCTTTTCTGTTTTAAATTTAAAACCTTTTTAAAACCAGCACATTCAGTGATAATTGAGGCACTTAGACAATTTAGAAAATTATGAAATTATTTGTGTAGCCTCTCCATCATAAGTAGAAGCTCTACAAAATTTGGTGACCCCAAATAAAATAGTTTGGACCACTTTTGTTTAGAAGGGTTGGATATGGCATTTTTGCTAAAACCAAAATTATAGTACTTTGGAATTTTTAAAGCAAGTGCAAAATATTAATTTTGAACTCTTGGAACTTCCTTTGCACCAATATCGCATAAACCATAATAACAATGATCACCTATCCTAACAGAAAGCACGGAAACACTAGTTTTCCTAGAGCTTTTAGGATGTGAAACAATATTAGAAGCATCTTCACAAAAGATAATATGTCCATCTTCTATATTTTCAGTGACAAGGTCCTTAACCATTGCTACAGCAGGTTCAACATTTATTTGTTCATCAGGTTCTATAGCTTTCTTTGTACTTTTGTTAACAACACTAGCTATAATAGAGTGTTCCTTTATTTTAGCAGGAAAAGGAACTTTTTCAATATAAGGTTTAGGAATAATGTAATCAACGGTGTTAACTTCAATAGTTCTAGTCACAGGAGAAACAATTTATCTTTATAAGGTTCATGATAATTCTTAAAATCCTCCTTAGGCATACCGAAATAGGAGGCAAAAGCTTTATAGAAATTTGCAACAACTTGAGAGTCTAGGCCATAAGCAGTACTAACATTTCGAAAATCATCAGTATTCATGAAAGTTTTAATGCATTCGAAATCATATTTTATACCTGATTCTCTACCTTTGTCGTTCTCCCATCCTTCAGTGTTCTCCTGAATCCGATCAAGAAGGTCCCATTTAAACTCTTCTTTATTACGAGTGAATGATCCAGAACAAGCAGTATCCAGTAGAGTTTTATCCTGAAAGGAAAGCCTTGCATAGAAGTTATCAATAACAACATTATCAGGAAGCTCATGAATGGGCATTTGAGCATTAATGACTTCAATCTCCCCCATGCTTGGGCAATACTTTCTCCATCATGAGGCCAAAAATTATATATGAGGTTCCGGTCTTTGTGAATCTCACTTGGAGGATAGAATTTAGAATAAAAGAGAGGTACAATTTCCTCCCAACCAAAAGAACGACCATTCTTCAGCAGTTTATACCATTGTGAAGCTCTACCAGATAGCGATATAGAGAATAGTTTCTTCTTAACTTCATCCATTGAAATGCCTGCGCACTTGAATAACTCGCATAATTCATGTAAAAATAGCAAATGATCACCAGGATGGACAGTTCCATCCCCTTCATAGCGGTTATTCGTAACACGTTCAACAATTTTCATAGGTATTTTGAAATAGGAATTCAAGAGAAGATCTCTCCATAATAAAATATAGCAACAGGCAAAAATAAAAACAACACATACAGTAAGAGTTTCCCTTACCAATAGCGCTTCACTCCCCGGCAACGGCGCCAGAAAATAGTGTTGATGACCCACAAGTATAGGGGGTGTATCGTAGTACTTCCGATAAATGAGAGTGTCGAACCCAACGAGGAGCAGAAGGTGTTGACAAGCAGTTTTGATATGGAATTCATTGTAAATACTAGCAGACAAGTATTTAGGGTTTTTTTGATATAGTAGATAAATAAAGTACAAGTAAATAAAGTGCAGTAATAATAATTGCAGCGAGTGGCCCATTCCTTTCTACAGCAAAGGACAAGCCGGTAGGTTTACTTATGATGACCAAACGTTCTTGAGGACACACGGGAATTTCGTCTAGTGCTTTCGCTTCATATAGTTGATTAATCTTCATTGTTTTGATAAGTGTTGTGTGGGTGAACCTATGCTAATGCACCGCCCTTCCTAGGACTAATACATACTTGTGATTATACCCCTTGCAAGCATCCGCAAATACAAGAAAGTAATTAAGATAAATCTAACCACAACCTTAAACTCTGGGATCCTGCTATCCCTCATGCATCGATATACCGACGGGGGTTTAGGTTTTTGTCACTCCGGCAACCCCACAATTGGCAACCGAATACACAATGCATTCCCCTAGGCCCATAAAGGTGAAGTGTCATGTAGTCGACGTTCACATGACACCACTAGAAGAATTATACCACAACTTAAATATCAAACCATTAAATATTACTCAACATAATTCACTACTAACATCAAGACTTCTCCCATGTCCTCAAGAATTAAACGAACCACTCACAAGACATCATATGGAACATGATCAGAGGTGATATAATGATGAATAACAATCTGGACATAAACCTTAATTCAACGGTTTCACTCAATAGCATCAACCACAAGGAGTAATTAACACCGGAAAAGCTTCCCCTATGAACTAGACAAGATTCAACCCTGGATGTTACAGCGGAACGGAGTGGAGCGGCGGAGATGATGGTGCTGGCGGTGGAGATGATGGTGATGATCCCAATGAAGTCCAGCTCGATGACGATGACGATGGCGACGATTTCCCCCCTCCGGGAAGGAATTTCCCCGGCAGATTTCTCCCTGCCGGAGAGCTTTTCTCTCTCTGGTGTTTTTCGCCTCGTGGAGGCGGCGGAATACTTCCTCGACGACCCCCTTAGGCTTAAGGTTTCCTGGGGATGATGTACTCGAAAGGGCACTGGCAGAGGTGGGCCAGGGCCTCCTCACCACCTGGCGGCGCGACAGCAAGGTGGGCCGCGCCACCACATGGTGAGGGCCCATGGTGGCCCACCTTGGACTCCCCTTTTGGTTGCCTCCGTCATTTGACAAAATAGGAACTTCGGGATGTTTTCCTCGAATTATTGATGTTCAGAAATATGGTGTCTTGACGGTCCTTTTTCCAGCAGAAATCTGACTCCGGTGGTTAATTCTCCAATAATCATCAAACATGCAAAATAGGTAAAATAACATAAGTATCATCTCTAAATATGACATATATCAATGAATAACAGTAAATTATGATATAAAATAGTGATGCAAAATGGACGTATCATGGCAGCACAGACATCTCTCATTTGTTCGCCTCCCCGGCCGCTATATATATAGAGCGGGTACCTCGCCGTCTCCAACACAGACATCTCCACCAAAAACCACCGACGAAGAGGTGATCTCCACCCCACCGAAAACCTAGCCATGGCCCTTGACCGACGCTCCACGTAGGAAGAGACGGTGGCCCGCCGGCGCCGCCGCGACAATGCGTGCACGCGCGAGCAGATGAGGCGCTGGAACGACCACGAGGCGGGGTCGTCTGCTCCGCCACCGCCACTGTCACCACCTCCACCGCTGGCGAACCTGCTCACCGAAGCCGAGGCGCGCGAGCTCATCCGCACCAACATGCCGGTGCCGGCGAACAGCCGCCTCCCTGAGGGATGGAAGACGAACCCAGTCCACGTCCCGGTTGCATCGAGGCTGGCCGGCTAGGCGCGCCTGGACTACATCGCTATGTGCATGCAGACCATGCCGCCGGAGATGTACGACGACGTCAGGTTTGAGCCGAACTGGGCGTACTGGGACGAGCAGATCGAGCTCGAGCACACCTACCACCGAACCTCCTTCTTCGCCCCCGAGCCGCCTGCGAACTGGTTCGACTCCGACGACGACGTCCTCACCAACACCTCCGACAAGAGCTTTGCGGCGGGCATGGAAAGGGAGAGTGTTTGCTACGAGGAGGCGGAGCAGGCTCGGCGCGCAAGAGAAGGACAAGGCCGCGTGCAAACTCCGCCATCGCAACCTGAACAAGAGGCGGCTCTGACGACTTCAGCTGGCCGCCAGACGCCGGAGTGGGATCCCAGCCACAGGCAGATCGCCATCGAGGCAGGCATAGCCTCCGCCGCCGCCTCTGCCGCCACCACCACCGCAAGGGCCGGCGACTGCCCCAATTGCCGGTGCCCGTCGTGCCACCCGACGAACTAGATAATCTAGGTCTAGATTTTAGTTTAAATGAGTTATGTTTGTTTTTTAACGAATTTCAATGAAATGTAAGATCTTTCGTATCAAGAAAATCGTATTTGAATGACCTTTGGGCGCCGCGAGTGGGGAGCGACGGTACCCAAATGCGCCAAGCCTTCCGGACAACGCCCAATGGGCCTGTCCGGAAGGCCTTTGGACGGCCATTTGGGCGCCGCGACTAGAGATGCTCTTATATAATCCCAATAAGTAGGACATTGGTTCCAAACTCTCTTTTTCAATGAAGAGATCGGATCCAATTCTTATCAAATGAGAGATTGGTTTCAATAAAATTCCATACAGTTTTTGTGTTATCATCCAGAGAGTGTAGTATGCATAGACGCATAGTTATGAGTTGTCATTTTTCTTTTTGGACGAAATGCAGGAGCGCTTCTTTCACTTATACTAAGGTACATAAAAATAGCAGTTACCGGAAATAACCAGATGGAGAGAAAAAAGAAACCTGAAGATCTAGAAAGAATAAAGCATATCAAGATGGTTTGAACCCCTCAATTCCAGGAACTCGGGCTCCTATACCCAGGTATTGAGTTCATCCGTCATCTTGTTGCACACAGCCACCGGCCGAGACCGGGAAGCATGCTTCACCCGGCTGACCGGTCAACTGATTGACCTTTTTGCATGCACCACTGAGTCAAATGTCAAACCCCATCTCGTGTTCACACCCTACGTGATGCTGCTAGCCAAAGAGGATGCAAGTTGCGACAACAGGTAGGATCTACTCGAGCACTCGTATCGGAACTGTCCCATCGCACGTACCCAAAAGTGCTTCCTCCCAATCTTCCATGTCTTCCAACACGTGTAAGTAGTCAAGGCTCGCCCGTGCAAGAGCTCCGAGAGACTTTCCTCGAGAAAAAAAAGAGCTCCGAGAGACCGAGACTATTACACAGCCCTCCAACAATATGGGAGTATGGGACGGCTCAGCTCATGCGAGCGTGTGCGCCGTCGTAAGGAAGCATGAAATCAAGCGTCCGTAACCATGGACGCAATGCTGGTCAGATCGAGGCCGGTCTCGGTCGAGCTCACATGAACCACGTCCGGAATCCGGAAGAAACCCATGCACGCACGCACGACGTAGGCACGCCGCACGCCAGCAGTACTCCTGCCGTGGCGCGGAAGCCCTTCCAAGCTCGCCCGTGACACCCAGTTGGAGTCGGAGTGTCATCCCCGTACTCTCATACAATTCAAATTCTCCTCCGGATCGCCAAATATTTTGACCGATACGATAGGTCGATCCATCGGTGCCTGTTTCCATATAAATACGGACCTTGCGAGCAGATATAGGGCGCAACTAGCTACACGCCAGTATATCTATCTCGGCCGGCGGATCAATGCCAACGGTTGCCACCAGGACGACGTGCGGCGCCGAGGAGGAGAAGATCAAGAAGCAGGTCGTTCACCGCAGCGTATGGTGGCGGCAGAGGCGAGCAGCATGGGCGTGCCATCCGTCGAAGCGATCGCCATGGCTGGCTTCCAGTGCACGCCGCCGGGCGCGGGCTGCTCCGGCGACGTCCACGACGGCGCTGGCAAGCCTCCGGAGCACCTGCGCGCCTTCGAGGCGTTCCTGGAGAAGGTGGTGCCGGTGGACATGATCATGACATCGCGACGGGAGGAGGACGCGCGACTCCGGCGCGGGGGAAGCCTCGGAGCTACGACGACGACATGAAGGAGAAGCTCAAGTTGTGGGCCAAGGCAGTGGCCAGGAAGACGGTGGGCACGAGATGATCGATCGTACGTGTAGACGTACGTGTAATAAGCTACACGTACGTGCGTGTAATGCATGCACGCGAGAATCGACGGGTTTCTCTAGCTAGTCCGTGGAGTTGAATAGAGCTAGCTAGGTTTAGAATTTGTTCAATTCATTCTATTGATGGTGATGAAAATTTTACTACTTATAAACTATGTTTTTCTGCGCATACTCGAGTGTGACCAAGAATTGCTAACAAGCGAGTGTGTTTCTAAGCGAGAGGGTAAGAATTTGAGTACTCCACGAGACCACGACACAAATTTTGTATGCTCAGTGCTCACAGGGGCACCCTAAGAAGCATTTCTTTCTTTCTTTTGAGCTGCTAAGAAGTAAGAAGCATGGTTGTATGGATACTAAAGACCAGTTTGTAGCATTATATTGTTTCCATCAATAAGAAATAACTCTCTAGGTTAGAACTATCATCGGTTGTTAAGCTTAAATCAAATGTAAAACTGTTTCTCATCAGGTTTTTGGGAAAGGAAAGACCAAAAAAATGTATAGTATATCATCATGCTAGTACTCCGCACTTATCAGCTTTTGATGGAGAAAAGACCAGCAATTCTGTTAGGGGACAAACGGGTATCCCCATTGCCTGTTACAAACTTTGAGGATAGTTTTAAACAGTATATATGCAGCAGAAACAATAGCACTGTTAGGGTAATAGACTGCTTGTATTACCAGGGGGCCAAAGGCCACATATATATAGTACATGTACAGGTGAATATGCAGGAAGCCCCTAACATATGGGCAAAATACAATATGCACAAATCTACTCTAACACCCCCCCTCAAACTCAGGGTGGATCCACAACACTGAGTTTGGAGAGTAAGAAGTCATGTTGCGCTCGAGTTTGTGCCTTTGTAAAGAAATCTGCCAGCTGCAAATCTGAAGGCACATAGTGAAGCGCAACAACCTGATCCTGCACCTGAGCACGTGTATAGAAAGCATCAACACCAATATGCTTGGTCAGCTCATGCTTGACCGGATCACGTGCAATACTGATAGCACCTGTACTGTCACACAAAAGTGGAGTGGGTGTCGTAACAGAGACCCCAAAATCTGCAAGCAACCACCGTAACCAGGTCACCTCAGCAATCAACGAAGCCATAGCCCGCAGCTCAGCCTCAACACTCGAACGGGAAACCGCGACCTGTTTCTTCGTCTTCCAAGCAACAAGCGAACCACCAAGAAACACACAGTAAGCAGAAAGTGAACGACGATCCGTAGGATCACTCGCCCACGTGGCATCCGAGTAACACTGGAGCTGGAGAGAGCTGGAACTAGGGAAGAAAAGACGACGAGTAATCGTGCCACGAAGATAACGAAGGACACGGAGGAGATGACTATAGTGAACGGTGGTAGGAGCTGAGACAAACTGACTCAGAATATGGACGGGATAAGAGATATCAGGGCGAGTGACAGCGAGATAAACAAGACTCCCAACAAGATGGCGATAACGTGTGGGATCAGAAAGAGGCTCACCATCAGTGGATCGAAGCTTAACATTAAGCTCCATAGGAGTCTCAACGGTACGCTCATCACTAAGATCAGCCCGAGAAAGAAGATCCTGAATATACTTTTCCTGGGAGATAAAGAAGCCATCGGCTGTAGAAGAAACCTCAATCCCAAGAAAGTAGCGAAGAGGACCAAGATCAGACATGAGAAACTGCTCACGTAGACGTGCCTTAACAAAGGCAATGTGCTCAGGGTTATCACCAGTGATGATCATGTCATCAACATAGAGAAGCAACAAGGTCCGACACCGAGAAGAGGTGTAGACAAACAGTGCTGGATCATGAGCACTGGGAGAGAAGCCAGCGGCAATAACCACAGAGGAGAAACGCTCAAACCAGGCACGAGGGGCCTGTTTGAGACCATATAAGGATCGTCGAAGACGACAAACCATCCCATCGGGAACAGAATACCCAGGAGGAGGCTGCATGTAAACCTCCTCACTCAACTCGCCATTAAGAAAAGCATTCTGAACATCAAGCTGGGATACAGACCAGCGTCGAACAGAAGCAACAGCAAGAAGAGTACGAACAGTGGTCATATGAGCGACAGGAGCAAAAGTCTCGTCATAGTCTCGGCCGTGCTCCTGCTGAAAGCCACGAGCCACAAGACGCGCTTTATAGCGCTCGAGAGATCCATCAGAGCGGGTCTTAATTTTATAGACCCACTTACACGTGATAGGACGAACACCTGAAGGGGGAGAAACAAGATCCCAGGTGCCAGTGCGCTCAAGCGCAGCAATCTCCTCAGCCATGGCCAGCTGCCACTCAGGATGACGCTCAGCATCCCGATAAGAAGTCGGCTCGGAGACAACAGAAAGACCATACTTACTAGGAGTATAACGGTCTGGAGGACGACGCTGACGAACAGGCCGTGAATGGGAAGGCTCATCAGCAGAAGATGACTCATCAGAAGAAGAGGAAGAAGGAATAGGAGAAGGAGGAGCCGAAGCAGGAGAACGAGGAGTACTAGGGGTACTAGACGGAGGAGAGGATGGCTCCGAAGATGGAGGAGGCGCACCAGGTGTAGAAGATGGAGAACTAGGAGATGGGGAAGAGACAGCAGGAGGTGAATCCGGAAAAAGGAGAAAAGAAATATCATCCACCGGATAAGTGCCAGAGGTATGGCGAGGATAGAAGGAGCGCGTCTCATCAAACGTGACATCACGAGAGATGCGCATCCGACGAGCAACAGGGTCCCAACAGCGGTAGCCCTTATGCTCATCACTGTACCCAAGGAAAACACACTCAGCAGACTGAGCGGTCAGTTTGGTGCGTTCGCGGGGAGGAAGAAGAACATAGCAAGCGCAACCAAACAAACGAAGAGCCGAGTAATCTGGAGAGGTACCAGAAAGACGCTCGAGAGGAATGCCACCTTGAAGGGCAGCAGAGGGCTGAATGTTAATGAGGTAAGTCGATGTAGCGACAGCCTCAGCCCAGAAATGTGGCGGAAGAGAGGAAGCAATCATCATAGCACGGGCAGTCTCAAGAATATGACGATGCTTACGTTCGGCGACACCATTTTGAGCATGGGCACCGGGACACGAAAACTGAGCAAGGGTACCCTCCTCAGCAAGAACACCACGCAGTGCTGAGAGATATACTCACCTGCAGAATCAGCACGAAAGACACGAATAGGCGTGGAATACTGAGTACGAACCATGGCAACAAAGCGCTTATAAATGGAGAGAACCTCACTGCGAGAGCGCATAAAAAATAACCAGGTGTACCGAGAAAAATCATCAATGAACAAAATATAGTATCGATGACCCCCCTTTGACTGAAGGGGAGCCGGACCCCAAACATCTGAATGAACTAAATCAAAAGGTCGCTGAGATACAGACGCACTAGTAGGATAGGGAAGCTGAATCTGTTTACCTAACCTACAACCCTGACATGAATGTAAAGACACATCTCCTGAAACAGACCCTAGAAGACCTCGACGAACTAATGACGATAAACGGGAGCCACAAAGGTGACCCAGCCGATGATGCCACTGCTGGAAAGAGCCAGTGACAGAAGCAGCAACCGCAGGAGAACTGGCAGATGAAGTAGCAGCGGAAGGAACACGAAGCCAGTCTAACTCCCAGAGCCCCGGAGACTGAAGACTACGAGGGCCAGCTCCAACCAGGGCCTGAGTCCGACGGTCCTGAACAGCACAAGAATCAGCGTCAAGAATGACGCGACAACCAGAATCAGTAAGCTGACTAGCAGAAAACAAGTTCATCTTAAGGCTAGGGACATGAGAAACATCAGGAACAGAGAAAGATGAAGTAGAGAGGGTGCCTCGACTAGAAACAGGAAGAGAGGTACCATCAGCCGTGATGACACGAACAGGAGAAATAAGAGAGCGAAGAGCAGAAAGAATAGAAGACGCAGAAGTCATATGAAAAGAAGCTCCAGAATCCAGATACCACGGGGATGACATACCTGATTGTGTAGAAGGTGGTGGTCGCGTGTTGCCAGAAGATCCAGACACAGAACCAGCAGAACCCGGCAAGGAAGAGCCGAAGCAGCAAGCAGACCACGAAGACCACGGATAATGTCCTGATCAGACAGTGCAGCAGCAGAAGAACCTGAAGAGCCTGAAGATCCTGAAGAACCAGTCCTCCGACGAGCAAGATACTGCTGACGTAAGCTGGGATCCCTCTGCCAGCAGCCAGAAATATCATGGCCAGGCTTGCCACAGTAGGTGCAAGGACCACGAGAACCACGAGACTGCGGGGGCTGACTCTGACCCTGGACCTGAGGAGTAGGTAGTAT
This sequence comes from Poa pratensis, assembly GCA_947311845.1. Taxonomy (NCBI): domain Eukaryota; kingdom Viridiplantae; phylum Streptophyta; class Magnoliopsida; order Poales; family Poaceae; genus Poa; species Poa pratensis. Next base: position 23,666,177 of record CAMZMU010000097.1, on the reverse strand, counting down.
CGGCGGTACTGAAGACCGCGACGGAGGCTGTGGCGGAGCAGGACCACGAGCAGACGGCACAGGAGGACCACGAGCAGCAAGAACAGAGGGAACCTCCAGAAGACCAGCACCACGAAGACGAGTCTCCTCAGCACGAAGCTCAGACAGGACCTCAGAGAGCGGAACACGACCACGGGCATGTAGCTGTGCACGGCGTGGCTCAAACTCCTTGCGGAGCCGCGACAAGAACTCAAAGACGCGCTGAAACTCCAGGTCGGCGCGAACAATCAAGCAGCAGGGACAGGTGGCACACACAGGCGTACGAAGAGAATCAAGCTGACGCCAAATAGCAGCACTCTGAGTGTAGAACTCATCAATAGTCAAATCGCCCTGCTGAAGGGCATGCTCCTGGCGGACCACAGACAGGTAAAGAGCATCCCCAGACGGCTGATAACGCTGACGAAGAAAGGCCCACTGAGCAGCAGCAGTGGGAAGAGCCATAAACTCAGCAGCATACTGAGGCAGGACACTGGAAGTCAGAACAGCAGCAGCACGAGCATCCTCATCTATCCACTGAGAGTAGGCAGTCAGATCCTGCCGGTATGTCGCAACAGCAGCAGAATGGTCCTGGACCTGCCGGTCATAAGCAGTCAGCAAGAGCATCAGCACTAGTGGCGGAATCCTTGTCCTCCTGAGAAGCATCAGAGGCAAGGGCAGTAGGAGTCGGTGCAACAGGCACCGAAGGAGCAACGGGGTGGGGCGGACAGGGGACCTCGCCAGAAAGCACACCCCACAGACGAAGACCGCGCATGTGGACGCGCATGAAGTTAGCGAAATCAGGGTAATTCGCTCCATCAAAGATAATCGGGCAGCGAGGAATCGCAACATAGCCCGACGAGGTAGACATCTCTCTCTCTCTTTTTTTTTTTTTTTTCTTCAGAAAGTCAACTCAACGATTGGATCAGATCGGGACGGAGCACCACGCAGCACCACGCCGATGCTAGCGACGGGAGCAGCAGAGCCCGAGTGGCCAGCGGCGGGGCGGAGCAGCCGGCGGCGGAGAGCGGCGGGCCGGAGCAGGAGTGGCCGGCGGCGGGGCGGTAGCGGCCGGCGGCGGGGACGAGCGGCCGGGCCGGCGGCAACCCGACGGCGGGCCGGAGCGGGTGGAGACGGGGCCGTCGGGGTGGTGGCGGAGCAGCCGGCGGCGTAGAGCAGCGGGCCGAAGCAGGAGTGGCCGGCGACGGGACGGCAAGGAGGAGGCCGGCGGACGGGACGGCAAGGAAGAGGCCGGCGGCGGGGCAACCAGGCGCACGGGATCGAAGCAGGGATCCGCACAGACGGCCGGAGGTCGCGACGGAGACGCGGACTGCGGCGGCGACGGGCGGGACGGGGAGGACGGCGGCAGCGGCCGGGGCGCGGCGGCGAGGAGCCGGGGGCGCGACGGCGGCGGCGGCACGGACGTGGAGAAAAAAAAAAGGAGACCCTAAAACCAGGGCTCTGATACCATGTTAGGGTAATAGACTGCTTGTATTACCAGGGGGCCAAAGGCCACATATATATAGTACATGTACAGGTGAATATGCAGGAAAGCCCCTAACATATGGGCAAAATACAATATGCACAAATCTACTCTAACAAGCACAACCACATGCACACACACACAATGATTTACGTGTAAAATCCTTCTCGACTTGAGGGTAAAAAACCATAGATGTAGACCAACCGGTCTACAAAATTTCATTATAAACAGCCAGTACATATCAAATAAGAGACTTTGCATCTTTTGGTAATCAGGCTGCAGGTGTTCTCAAGCCATTTATCCAAATAGCAACAACCTTGGTAAAAAGTATAAATATATATTAAAAACAAACAATAATATCAACCAGAACCATTTTTTTCTGCCCATATTCTTCGCCTGTCAAAATTGTTTTGTGTTGAAACTACAGTAATCAGAACTGACAAAACCGCTCTCAAATTTGATGCTTCACTGACCCAACACTCAAACCAGCTAACCTTATCAAAATACTCAAAGTAAGGATCAAACTAATCAAGTATGGAGTCAATCCAAACACGTCTGAGGCTCCTATCACTACTTTGAAGACAAATCGGTCAGGAATCAGCAATATTACAGAAATCACATGTCCTTCTTCGTCTCATCTCACTAGGTTGTGGTGTTCTTTAATGTTATATCACCCTCTCATAATATTAGACACATTATAGCCTCACTCACTTGTTTCCACACAGAACAACCAACACCGGTGGCTAGGGTTTCTTCTACCTCCCTTTCTCAAGGAGGCACCTTAGATGCAAACTACAATCAATGGTTCACACATGTTAAACTTCGTGTGATGAAGTTAGGATCCTAATACACGTCCATGTGGAGGGACATAGCCCAACAAAACTAAGTACCTTTTGATGGAGAAAGACCAATGATACTCAATATTTATCTAAAGTGAATGGTAGATGGAGAAAATCTATAAGAAAGGGAACTGATGCTAAGGATAGTATCCGTTGAACCCTCTCACCCGCGTCGCCCCCTCAGCGGCGACTTGATACGTCCATTTTGCATCACAATTTTATATCATAATTTGTTCTTATTCATCGATATATTTTATATTAGGATGCAATATTTATGTTATTTTATCTTATTTTGCATGTTTGGCAATTCCCGGGATTTATATGTCAGAGTCAGGATTGAGCTGGAGAAAGCACCCGTCAAGATACCAAACTTCTGGGAGCACCGAAAACCATGAGAACATTGCAGAAGTTGTTTTATCGTGAAATAATCCAAGGAGAAAGAAGATCAACCGGAGGGGAGCCACAGGGCGAGGAGGTGGCCTCTGTGCGCGGCCCCACCCTAGGTCGTGCCTGGCCACCCTGGCCCACCTCTCCGGCTCCCCTTTGGCATACTTTTACCCCTTGACCTAAAAATCATCGAGGAGGCTTTGCATAATTTTTCCTCCGCAGTCTCGCGACGGAAACGAGACAGCGAGGAAAGAGCTCTCTGGCAGGAAGAATCTACCGGGGAAATACCCTACCGGAGGGGAAATCGTCATCGTCATCATCATCATCATCACGCCGGGCATCATCGGGATCATTAGAAACCTCATCTCCAACACCAGTACCACCTCCACCATCATCCCATCACATCTCGTTGTAACATCTAGGGTTATATCTTGTACTATTCATTGGGATCTCTCTCCCGGTGTTAATTACCCCGTTGTAGTTGATGCCATTGAGTTTTATCGGTGAATTCTTGTTATGACCAGATTGTTATTCATCTATATATCACCTATGATCATGATCCTTATGATGTCTTATGAGTAGTTCGTTTAGTTCTTGAGGACATGGGAGAAGTCTTGTTACTAGTAGTCATATTATGTTGAGTAATATTTAATGGTTTGATATTTAAGTTGTGGCGTTATTCTTCTAGTGGTATCATGTGAACGTCGACTACATGGTACTTCACCTTTATGTGCGTAGGGGAATGCATTGTGTATATTGTTTACTTACTGAGAGGTTGTCGGAGTGACAGAAACCTAAACCCCCGTTCGTAAACTATTGCACAAGGGAGCGTAGGATCTCAGAGTTTAAGTCTGTAGTTAGATTTATCTTAATTACTTTCTTATAGTCGCGGATGCTTGCAAGGGGTATAATCACAAATGTGTACTGGTCCAAGTAAGGGTGGTGCATTAACATAGGTTCACCCACACAACACTTATCAAAACAATGAATATTAATCAACGGTATGTGATGAAAGTAACTTGATGATATTCCTGTGTGTTCTCAGGAACGTTTTAATCATCATAATAAACACCACCGGCTTGCCCTTTGTGCTAAAAAGGATTGGGCCGCTTGCTGCAATTATTCTCGTTTACTTTTATTTACTAGTTCTTTATTTACTCATCATTAAAAAAACCCATAAAAAATTGTCTCATAGTATTTGCGGTGAAACCTTGCTCAAAACCATTTGTCAACAAGTTCAGCTCCTCGTTGGGTTTGACACTCTTACTTATTGAAAGGACTACGATAGACCTCATCACGAATCGGGGAGAGCCCTTCCTCTCCCTTCACTAGTACAGAGCGACACTATGGCAACGGGCGCAAACCCTCATTAGTGACGGAGAATGGGTCCGTTGCCTCGCGTCCGATACTGATGTGAACCCCTCCATATGCAACGGTTATTTTAACCGTTTCCTTTGAGCGCCAGGAATATTAAAAAAAAAAGCCAGGCCACCGGCTGTTAGCCGGTGGCATACGGTAGCAATAAATGATGCACAAATGTCTTCCGTAGTGTATACAAGTCAATATACATAATATTTTACATCATTTTACTACTAGGTCACGCGATTCAAAATGCAAAACAGATTCAAACTACCCAAACAAACATCACCTAGTGTCCTCTTACAGGGAATCCAAAAGAAACTACAACTAATTAGCAGCAATATACATACATCTCCTGCTTCCAAAATACAAGAGATATATGTCGAGTCAGAAGCTTGTGGAAATGTCCAGGCCGATGATGTACGCGGAGGGATGTTCGCATCATCATGCCAGGTTCTGCAGACATGCAAATAGCAAAACTGAGCTAAATATCATACCATAGTTCATCAATTAAAAAGCAAGAAAATCAATAGTACTAGATTAGCATACTGGTCTAACCTACACGTGATTTAAGAAGCAAGCTTGCGAGAAGAATAAACCTGATACGGTATACATACAGAAGCATCAAATCCTTCACGCACAATAAAATATAACGTTATCCGGAGGAATCTCAACATGCATACAACCAAATTTGAAAAGTTCTACCTTTTGTTTAACCACGCATGCGTACTACCAAATGTGAGAGCAGGAAAAAAATTGTGGGAAGGAGCAAACCACACGATTAAAAAGCCAGAGCAGGAAAATCTTTGGGAAGGAACAAATCACACGAGTCATGCATATGCTAATAAAACTGTAGATCTGGCTGGAAGCCAGATCCTTACCTCGTGCTTGCTACCGGAAAAAAAAATCAGAAGATTGAATCCACGGTGGTTGACCAGCTGCAGATCCAGCGCATCCAGGCTTCGACGCTGGCAACAGTGAGATCTCGCACGCCACGGCCAAACAGCTGCATAGCAGCTCAGAGTGCTGGGTGGTAGCCTTGGCCGGGACAAAATCCAGCGCCGCCACGGTCCAGTAACAACCCCAACACCCTACCCAGAGCCGATCTCACCGCGGAGTGTCGCCCCATCGTCGGCCGGCCGGCCGCAGCGAGATCTATGAGAAGAGTGGGAGAAGGGGATAAGGAGGCGTGCGGCTGCTAAGAGGATAAGGCAGAAGATAGATCGAGAGAAAGAGGCGTGCGGCTGTGTGAGGACTAGGTTTCGTGGACTATTTATTGGAGGTGTGTAAACAGGCTTTTTGGGTCCACATCATTTGCATACGGGTGGACTTTTTAACCTTGGCTGATATATAGGATACGGTGAAATTTACGTGACCGTTTCCTTTGTGTCGCGCACATATTACTTAACCGTTGCCATTGTGAGTATACTGTAGCAAACACTGTCGCCTTTTATTTTCCGTTTCCATAGAGGGGTATCATTTGTGTCGTTCTGTACTAGTGCTTACTCTCTCCTCACCTTGTCGCCACTAGAGGTGATGCCCATCTTGCATGTGCAACGTTGATGAAGGTAGCGGTGGGGACCTCGCTTCTTCACCTCGCATGGAGGGCCTAGGATTATTTGTCATTTACTTATTGTTTGATCTAAACATCAGTCCAAATGTCCTAGTTGGGATTGAGTTCAGGAGGTCACTCAACTTGTATGAAGCAACTAAAAAATCGGTCCGGACGTTCAACTGGCGATGAGTCGTAAGAAGTATTTTGGTGGTAGAACGCCCTAAGGAGGATAGAAGAAGTTCCAATGTCTCGTCTACTGAATTAGCACGGTCATGCACAGCCTGTGAAGGAGCGTTACCCAGTGACATATACCTGTCCATATTTTGGGCTGGGCCTAAAAAATCCCGGTGCTAAAAACCCAGGTCTGAACCCGACTGTCGGGCCGTAGATATCTGGCCAAGCCCAAAAACTCCCGACTTGGGCCGATCGGCCCGGCCCTGGTGTAAATCACGTATTTTGTTAGCACGACCCCGGCCCAAGCCGCCCGTTGGGCTCAATTTTCAAGCCCGAGTCTGGCATGATTGCCTGGCCTGTCCCGGGCTGCCCATGGCCAGGTATAAAGTGGCACATAAGCTCATATACACCATGTTGGTGTAATGAAAGCTTCTTCGCTACTTCCAAGCTCAGCCAATTATCGTCCCCTCTAATTGTCCTTTCGGGGAAGTCGCAAGAAACCTCAACTACACCGGGAAGATACAAAAGTGGGCAGTCAAGATCGGTCTATTCAATTTCAACTTCACCCACCACACTGCGAGAAAGTCACAAGTATTGGTAACTTCGACACTGACTGAGCGCTACCTAACGAGCTACATGTCGACGTCGGTACAACGTGGGTACCCTCATGTTCGATGGGTCCTTGACTCTGTAGGGCACTGAGGATGGGGTATTGTTGATCTCGCAGAAAGGCGCTGAATCTCAGCACTTTGTGCAGCACATCTCCACTTTCTGCTACAACGACATGGATGATTATGAGGATCTGTCGGCTTGTCTTTGAGTTATAGTCCCGTTATCTGCCACCTAGTCATGAAAGAAGATTCATAGTTGGTGGGAAGGCAAGCGTGCACGGGTATGAAACCTCAAGATGATCATAACTTACCTTTTGGAGGTTTCAAAGCTAAGAAATGTGATTCCGCGGCCTTGAGTTCAAGTACATCTCGAAGATAATGTGAATCGTGGTTGGACGACGAGAAAGGAGCGCCTCCTTCCAACCACGATTCACGCCCTCTGCACACCCTGGACTTGTACGTGCGTGCGGTCTCTCTTTAGCTAGCTAGCTGCGCTCTCTCTCTTGATTCTCTCTCTTATAGCCAGTCAACTAGCGCGCTCTTCCTCTCCTTTTTGCTACTCCCTCTGTTCCAAATTAGATGACTTTCATTTGTGCACATACGGATGTATCTATACTTGTAACATGTCTAGATACATCTGCATGTGGACAAATGGGAGTCATCTAATTTGGATTGGAGGGAGTAGATAGCTATTGTTCCTACTATGCTACAGTACCTAGTGCATCAGTTGAGGCACGCAAGAAAATAGCTAGCCGGCCAGCTCTATCATTTTTAGCTAGCTGCCCCCCGTTTGTCTTTTTTGTTGGGTAAGCACCCGTAAAATGTGGATGCCAGTGTTTAGGAGATTTTTCGATGTTGCATACAGTATATGGATATGCAGCAGTGATCTTTTTGCCAATGACATCACTTGTGTAAGAAAGTTCCAAAAATTCCTCCCCAACATTTGTTTAAATGCTACTGCTACATAACTTGATAGTTTTTGCACCATCAGGGTTATTTTCTTGCATCACAAGGACAACAAATATGCAGCATTTCCATCATCTCTGCTTGGTGAGGCTGGGGTGCTGCGCTGGGTCACAGAGAGCGTGCATGCAGAAAATATAGATGAGAGCACACTCAGTCATGTGGGGAAGCACGTATCTTGCGAAAGAAAGCGACGTCTCGTCCGCGTTTGAAAGCGACGTCTCGCGCGCGGAGTATTCGCATCCTGGAAACGGACCAGCACTCATCGTACGGCTGGAGCTACAATGTTTTTTAGTACACGTTATTGTTCTTCTCCATGCCATCAGGTTCAGCGAGAGATTTGATCCGTGGAGGAAAAAGGTGTACACCTTGCCGCTTTGAGAGTCCGCTGTCTCCCTCTGCTTCCGGCCTCTCCCGCCGCCGGCGTGCGCGCTGGTTGGTGTCGAGACGGGCTGGGGTGCCGCCCCCATTTGTATAGAGTAGCTTTAGGGTGTAGTTGCTGCTGCGCGTGCTTTTCCTCCGTGGAGAATGGCGTTATGCCGCTGCGTCGTGCTGGATCTTCCCCGAGCGAAGGTCTGGGTCCCGGATTCATCCTTGCAGGTCGTCTCTCATGGTGGGAGGCGAAGATGCAAGCTGGATTTGGCGGCACTCCTCTCAATAAGCTCGTTTGGTGGCAGAAGTATCAAGATGCAGAGCTCGTTGATTGTCGGAGGCGCCCTCGTGGAGAGGGAGCAGAGGATGACGATGAGCTTCTGTCTCCTGCGGCTCTGCTGCTTCGGGAACAAGGAGTTGGTGGCTTGCCGTCGACTTCTGGAGCTGCGCTTCAAGGCGGAGATTCCCAACGCCGGCTGCTGTGCGCCGGGGTTATGCTTGGCCAAGGAGGCCACTCCGCGCTCGGATTCTTCTGCACTCCGAGCTTCCTCTTCCTTGACTGGAAGATCTTCATCGATCTCGTCGCGGGATTCAACGGTGGTGGCGCCCCAAGTGGTGACGTCCCCGGCGGCACTGCTCCCGCCTGCGATTGGAGGTCAGGATACATCGGCGGCCGTAGTCTAGGACTCGATTGCGTTTTCTGTAAACGTTCTAGGGTCCCGTTTGTTCTGTCTGAGGACTTTGTTTTAATTTCTACGTTGTGTAAGGTCCTCTATGTAATTGTGCCGTCAATCTAATGCAGTTCTAGGCCCTTCGGGGCCTTTCCCGGTCAAAAAAAAAAAAAAAAGGTGTTGGGCTCCACCACCATTGAAAGCAACGTTTGGTGACTTTTAGAGAGCCAAGCGAGGGAGATGGTCCGCGGTGCACGTCGCTGCTCCAAAAGCAGGAAAGGGATAGCGATGTCTCGTGCTGTTACGCAGTGCTAGGAAAGCGATGTTTCTAATCAACTCATCCGACGGCGCGCAGGGCGGCTGTAGCGAGGCGTTGCTACAGCCGACTGACGCGTAGCGTTCGCCTAAAATAAAATATTTAGCTGACGCTCAGATCTAATCTTTCTGCGACCCAACCCAGCTGCAAATAATTCGTCTGCTCGCAGACAGAAAAGGGCGCCAGCCAGTTCATCATCCCCTCCCCTTCCTAGTAATTCCCACCATCCAAGAAGATATAGTATAGTTCTTGCTCGGCTGCAGCTCCCTGTCGTCCTCTCGCTGCTCCTGTCGACCTCATCCTTCTCCTTAGCTCGGATGCGCTCCTAGGTTAATTCCGTGCCCTCTCTGGAGTTTTGGATCCAAGAACCAGCCGGGGTTCTTGGATTTGGATCTCCTCCCTCTGCCTGCAATGGCGGCGCTCGTGGAGCTCTTCATGGGATCCTTTTCGTCTTCGGCGCAGGTTGACTGGGATGCGGAGTCCTATCCGGTGTACGGCGACTACGCCGTGCTCCCCATCCTCGTCGCCTTCTTCCCTGCCTTGCGCTTCCTCCTCGACCGATTCGTTTTCGAGGTAAATTGTTTGGCTGCTTCCCTCTTCGGTCTAGTTGTTCAGTGGATCCGGATTGCCCGTGCTAAGCTGCAGATAAGCATTCCCCTGAGTTTCTTGCTTTAGTTTTAGTATTGGCAGTCCTTGTTCATGGATCAGTTAAGGTTGCAGCAGATTACCATTTCAAAAGAAATGAATTATTGATGTGGATAACAGTTTCTGTAACCAGGAATCTGGCATGTCAATTTTTTATACGGATGCGAATGCGAATGCGAGCATCTGTAGCTCTGCATCTTCGAACTACATATCAAATTCTCAATAGATGGAAATGTTGTAGAAACTACAAATTAGAGCACCTTAACAGTTTACTACATTTTGATTGGGATTTTGCTGGATTGGGTTTGGTAAAGAGCTGTGGTCATGCGTTTTGTGAAGTTGCCTTCTCTTTTATCATGATCACATCGTAGACACGTTTATAGATGCCACTTGTTTCCTCTCTTCATGGTGGTACTTCTTAACAAGATGCTACCTTTAAGCATCTTAATGCTGTAATGTGTGTTATTCTCTGGCTTCTGTTTTGAGTTACTGATATTATTGATTAAAATGATGTGGGTAAAATTTGGTGCTATATTGCTAGTGACTCTTTTCTGAGGCAGGACATGTCATTATCCAAGTTTATCTAGAAAAATATAGAACATGTAGTATTGTACTGTGAGACTCTGGGTCTTGACAGATTGCTTCAAATACAAATTGCGTAGTGATAATATCTTGAAAGGGCATTGATTTGATGATGTTTCCAGTCCCTGCATATAGGATTTAAAAAAATATCTTTGGAATTCTCTCTGGACTCCAGTAGATCACCAGATCTATTCACGTGGTTTTAGCAATTGCTAGTGAGATAATAGTTCGATTTTTTCATCTAACTTGGTTGCAGTACCATTATATGATTGCACCTATCCACTGTTGTATTACATCCAGTAACTAATGTTGAATAGTGAATACTAGTTTATTGTATGAAGAGTAATGATAAGTGACTAGCCTTCCGATGGTTATGAGTCTATATTGCTAGAGGTGATCCTACATTAAGGAAACTAACACAAAATGTTACTACAATTTTCTGAATATCTTTAGCCACATTAATGTTGCAGTCACGACTGCAATGATCGCTATGTAGTGTTCATGCTATTCGGCTATTCCAGTACGTACATGCAGATATTATAGTCCTTCCATCTCACTCTATTTGCAGGGATTAGCAAGGAGACTTATATTTGGAAAGGGATATGACAAGCTTGCCGAAACAGAAGACAGGAGAAAGAGAATCAATAAATTTAAGGAGTCGGCATGGAAATTTGTTTATTTCCTGTCTGCAGAAGTTCTTTCATTATCTGTAACATACAATGAGCCATGGTTTACAAATACCAGATACTTCTGGGTAGGGCCTGGCGAGCAGCTCTGGCCCGATCAAAAGATGAAGTAAGTGAGAGAAACAAAATCTTTTGTTCATGATTGCAAAAAAACTTTTACCCAAGAGGCTTCAATATTGTGTTTTTCTTTCTCCCAGACTGAAGCTTAAGGCTGTATACATGTATGCCGCTGGATTTTACACATATTCCATCTTTGCTCTTCTGTTCTGGGAAACAAGGCGCAAGGACTTTGGAGTCTCGATGTCTCACCATTTGGCAACTGTTGTTCTGGTTGTTATGTCGTATATGTGCAGGTATGTAGATGAGGTGTAATTGCCGTTCTTTACCATAATGATACACAGCATGACCAGGTCTTGATGTTATTGCTATTTTCAAACAGATTATCCCGGGCTGGCTCAGTCATCTTAGCCGTCCATGATGCAAGTGATATATTCCTAGAGATCGGAAAAATGGCCAAGTATAGTAGCTGTGAGGGGCTAGCTGTTGTGGCATTTCTACTTTTTGTAGCTTCGTGGATCCTACTTCGGCTAATAATTTTCCCTTTCTGGATACTAAGAAGCACAAGGTAAAGATCTAACTCGGCTTGTAGGTTGCTCTGGCTTCTGATGCTACTCGACTTGTTTAGAAAGCAGCATTGCGCCACTAAAATTCGCAGCACATTCTGTTGATTTATTTGACGATCCTGTGTCCTTTTCAGCTATGAAGTAGCCATTATCGTGGAAAAGGAGAAAAAAGAATTTTACAGCTCGGTATACTATTATCTTTTCAACAGTCTCCTGTTCTCACTTCTAGTCCTTCACATCTATTGGTGGGTCCTGATTTACCGGATGCTAGTCAAACAAATCCAATCTAGGGGACGTGTTGGTGACGATGTTCGATCTGGTCAGTGGTTCTCTTGTTCCTCATTTTCTTTATGTTAGATCTACTTTCTTTTGCAGCAACATATTGGTTTCTTATCAACCTCTTATCAAACAGATTCTGAAGGCGAAGATGATCATGAAGATTAATCTGTAGGTTGTTGGGTGCTTAACTGAAGAACTATATACCGTGTTTCCTACAGGATATTGCATCAACCTAGGCACTGATTTCACTAGATCAGACCATTCTCAGTGTCAAAAATAGCAGCCGCGATTTGCCAGTTGGTACTGCAGCTGATTGTGCCAGCATATACAAAGTTGATTTGTATTTTTTCCATAGACCCTCATTAGTCGTTTGTATAAAAGAGAGAACATAATAAGTTTGATCATTCTAGTAAGGATTAGCTGATTCATGATGCATTGACATCGTCGTGTAATATGCTGTGGCAAAATTCAGTTGGCAACTTGGTGTATCTTGCATTCTGATGGATATTCTGGACAAGAAATCTGTAACATTTACTCTTGCTTTATCGGAGTTACTGCCGCTACTGTCTACATTGTTCAACATCTTACTCCCTTTGTTTGAAATTAATTGAACTTCTTGCTTTGTCCTAAGCCAATCTCCATTTAAGTTTCACCAAGTCTATAGAAAAATATAGAACATCTAGAACACCAAATTAATTCCATATTCATCATTAAATAAGTTTGACTTAGGACAAAGCTAGAACTTCAATTAATTTGGAACGGATGTAGTACTTGTGTAGATAAGCAATAACGATATAAGAGCCTGGGGAGTAAGAAATCAAAGACATGAATAGAGGTATTTCCATATTCACTAAACAATTTGTACAAGATGAGTAACATCTTTCAGGAGTTAGGCACATGTCGGTAATGGTCTGAAAGTTACATAAATAATCAACACTGAGCCTACTTCAAAGAACATGACCCCAGAATGAATTAACGCTGAACACATGTTCCATTGCAGTTGTATAATGAAGAAGAAAAATCTGAACATAATATGCACTCTGGCTTAAGGTGAGAATTTTTCCACAAGCTTGTTAACATGGAGAAGTACGTCATTGATGTGAGGGCGCATTGCAGGCTGTGGCTGAAGCATCCAGGTAACAAACTTGTGAAGTGCATCAGGGTACGGACTTGGTACCACTGGCCACTTTACTTGCGTGTTCATAATTGCCAGCTGCAAGCTTCCTCCAGATTCACCAAGAGCATACTCAAAGGGAGAAACACCATACCTACGAAGAATTAAATGTGAACATCAGTGATTTATCAAATAATTACAGCCTACCGTTGACCTCGTCCATGACTTTTCCAAGATCAAAATAGTTTGGTTGCATCTCGAGGAACTTTGGAAAATATGTTTGCTGAAAGCTCTACAAAATTGAGTTATCTTTAAGCAGTAATTAATCTAATTCACGAGGCATGCTTGATAATTTCTTTCATCGTTAGTTAATCTTGACTTTGTAAGTTGATGGGATAACCGTTTATTGTACAAAATTCCACTGTTAGTAAGCTGAAATAATTTGTAATAAATGTATCAGTGAATTCTGCACCAAAGCAGTTGGGGACTTGGAGCGATGGTACACCACAAAAATAATTGAGGATCATACTAAAACACAAATCAACGAGAGATGAAACTCATCAAGCAGAGTAATCATGCAACATGCCATAAGGGAACTTACATGATGGCATAAAGAGTGCATCCTAGCGACCAGATGTCTGTCCTCTCATCGATATCGGCATGACTTGGGCAGTCCCACAATTCAGGTGCGCGAAAAGGAGCAGAGCAATGCTCAGCCGCCCATTCCTGCACCGAAGCGAGGTATACATCAGTAGTGTTTAGACTGCCACTATTTAACTTCTAAGTATAAGTGGCATATTCAAAAGTAATGGCCAGTTACTTAGATGATTTACTCACTCTGAAAGGAAAGAATAAAGTGATAGTCAAATTTCGTAATTTTTGCAAAGCTGTCACTCATGGCCGTGGAACATAAAAATAACGCTAGAAATAGAAGATCATTCCTAATAAATTATCTATCTGAAAAGTGAATAAAATATTGTTGTTACTGGACAATGACCGAACTTCCTAAAGGATTATATGAAAACCAAAAGCCAATACGCTATCAAAAAGAGCTGTCTCTCATGAAAAGGCCATGGAGCTTAGACAAACCTGTAGCCGTAAAGCTTCAGAACGGGAACGAATTTTACTTTTTGCAGGCCGTGAACTTCCAAAATCCATCAAAGTTGCAAGAGGTGCTTGCCCTCTTCTACGGGTTATAAGAACATTGCCAGGCTTGACATCATTATGGGCATATGGTGGATCAAAACTGTGCATGTGCTTCAGTCCTTCACAGAGCTGTTGGTAGAATTATATTAGTACTCAAAGGGAGATACAAGATGTAACGGTTACTACGCAATTGTATGGGGATGATAGTCTAGAACTATTTTTTCACTTCAACTTAGTATGTAATGTACATTTTCAATCAGTACTACGGTAGGAGTAAGAAAAGAAAGTGTTTTGTCACCTGTGATTGTACTCTATTCCTAGCATAGAATGCAAGACAAAGTTTTAGTAATACTACACAAGAGAAATTAATGCAGAGTAGTCTACAATAGCACTGAAGTTGTGCAACAGATTGTTCTTCAGAAAAATCGTGGAAAAATAACATGATAATAAATTGGCCAATATTGAACAGGAGCTTAATAAATTATAAAAATCACTAAAAGCAATAAGCTCAAGAAAGTTTCAGATATCACCATAACATAATCAAGAAACAGTGTACTGATACTATTGTCCAGTATAAAAAACCAACCTGTTGGAATATTCGCAAAATATCGACTACCGAATAGAACTCCTTCCTAGACTGCATGACTTGAGCATTGTCGAACAGAGTACCATCCAAATGGACTGGGAAGAGTAAGTAGGCTTCATGGCTCCAATCTCCCTGTGTACTCTATATGTATTATGTAAGTTATCTCAACACGAAATGTACCTTCAAAGGTATGATGATAGAAAAATAATTAACATGAAGTTGTCTATAAGATGTTATGCAGGCTAACACATTACTCACTTTATTTAGTTGCTACTCCCTCCTTCCCAAATTAATTGAAGTTCTACCTTTGTCCTAAGTCAAACTTCTCTAAGTTTGGCCAAGTCTATAGAAAAGTGTGCTAAAATCTACAACATCAGATATATATCACGGAAAAACATTTTATGATGACTCTTAATGGAATTAATTTGGTATTGTAAATGTCGATACATTTTCTACAGACTTGGTCAAACTTAAAGAAGTTTGACTTAGGACAAACCTAAAACTTCAATTTTGGAATGGGGGTATTATATCTAGATTTTACTCATCAAACAAATATGCCTCGGACATATATATCTCACTTTTTACAGTGTTTATCGAGCTCAACTAAACTTGCCTAGCTTCAACATGATTTTCTTAAATTTTGCATAGAGTGGACAATTCAAGATTCTATTGCATATGACATCACAGGGCACTAAAGACATGTGCAAAACACATTTACCTTAACCGCTATTATGGCATGGTCAAGAAGCGGCAGTAGATTGGGATGGTTGAACAAGGACGAAACGCGGATCTCCTCCTTCACCAGATCCAGTTGCTCCTTGCTCTGTATCAGCACCTTCTTCATAGCATATGTCCCGTCTTCTGAACCAACATTAGCATGGCAGCAGCATCAGAATCTTAAAAACCTCCTAAATTTCCCAGTTCCACGCACCAATGAGAACAAAAACTTCAGGTATGTACAACAAGCGGCGTAATTCCGTCGGCTTAAGAAATGGAAAGGAATTCACGGAATCAAGACAAAATGGAAAGGAGCACACACACAAAAAACACTAAGACGAGAGGACGCCAGGAGGCAAGTGGGACGGGATCGGGATCAGATGGAGACCTGAGACGTGGGAGGGGTGCCTTCCGCGCGCGGCGTCGGAGGAGCCTTCGTGCTCCTTGACGAGGTAGACGAAGGCGAAGCCGCCCTCGCCGATCTGGCGGAGGACGCGGAAGCGGCGCTCGTTGATCCACACGTCGCCGCCGCCGGTCGCCGCATCGTATAGGGCGTTGAGCCCCGAGATGGAGCAGCCCATCCTCCCTCGCCGCCGGCGAACCCGGGCGCGGCGACTGCGATGGCGACGGTGGGTGTCAGCTGTCGCGTGTTTCGTTGGTTCGATGCTCTCACGGGTCCACCAGCAGACGACGACTTGTCTACGCTTTACTGTCAAAGACACGTACTACTAATCACCACTACTATTAAAAGAGCGAGAGGGTGGCTGATCCAAGCGATCTGGGCTCTTCAATCACAATCCAACGACCCACAACCTCCCAATGATGAGCAGCTCATCATATTCACTCCCACGCCCCAAAAAAAGAAAAATCGGCCGGCTCGCGTGAGATCGTGGGCACGGTTAGGCTGTTAGCATGATGCACGTCCCCGTCCATCGCTCCAACCAGGAAACCATCGGCCCGACTACACCAGCCCGCGTCCTTCTCTCCTCCCTACTCGCCGGAGCCCGACGAGACGCCACGCGCCGCGGCCAGCCGCGGCGGAGAAGGTTCCGTCACCGAGCCGGAGACGGGGTCGACGCGGCTGGCCAGTGGCCCCACGTAGCCGCCGACATGCCTCCACGCCGTGGCGCTGTTCCCACGTCGCCGTGTTCCAGGACGTCGCCGCCCGCCACCTCTGCGCCCTGCCAGTCGTGAGGACGCCGCCTCCAGTCACATGCACCCAGCTCGAAGGCGGACTGCTCCACCAAGGCTCCAAGGCGGCGGACTACTCCTCCAAGGCGGCCTGCTCCTGCACGACGGTCGCTGCACACGTCCCCGGCGCCACCGTCCTCTACGTCCCCGTGCTGCACTCACGTAGCCGTCCTGCCCGTAGCGAGGACGCCATCGCCCTGCACCTGCCAACCAACCGCACAACCCCCTGCCCTGTACGCACGCGAGCCCTGCATCCAAATCCATGTGTCCCTGCTCCGCAAGCAAGCACGCGAGTCCTGGACCTGCACGCCGCCGCCGCACTCCCCCTGCCCGCCGCCGCCCCCACACTGCCCTGCACGCTGGCGCTGCATTGGGCGGGCGCTTGCAGGCGAGCCCGCTGCCTTGCAAGCTGTGCTGCGCCCGGCGGCCGCCCTGACGTGCCTCGACGTCTTCCTGATCCTCCGTCTTCGACGACCTGGAGGTGCTTGATCAAATGCTACTTTGATCTTAATTGTTCAGTACATGCTGATGTCTTTTGTATGGAACGTCCAAATGTAGTTGAAGATACATTGACAACCGAGGAACAATGAACTGCAGATGAACGATGCAAAAGGGGCGGTACATAATGGTACCTTGCAGATTTTGGTGAGTTTACTGCAGATTGTCGATTAAGTATTTTAAATTTCATTTGACTACTGAATGTTTATTTCCTCAATTAAGTATTTTTTTTCCCAGTGCAGTTTACTGAATTGACAGTGGGTAGACAAAATCAGCTATATCAGTTGTTATAATTTGACTATAAATATGTCACCTTGGTTGTACACCAATTCATCTTGGCTTTGTGAATCTGACCAAATCTGGGAAGGTTTCTGAATTGATAGAATGGTTTAGGTGACTAACTCTTTTGACTAATCGTATGGTCCCCTTTTGTGCAGGTAGCATACAGAAGCCATCACTCTCATATTTTTTTGTAGACGACAGTGTATCACTCATGTTTTTGAACTCACACCGTTATTCTGCCACGACAAAAAATGACAACGATTAAGCGAAGGCGAGCACCTTATTACGTTGAATGGTGGTTGAGTTAGTGAAATTTGCTGCTAAGTTAATTCTCTGGTCGGTTCTTTTTTGGATGATGTTGGTTTGTGGTAGAACAGCTCCTTGAGTGATAAGAAGGTAACCATGGCTTGCAATCTTGCTGAGTGTTTATTAAACACTGACAAGATCAAGAGACTACTATTTATAATTCTGATTTAGTTGTTGCATGAGGATGCTGATAGCGGGATGAATGACAACCCCTTATGTGATGGGTTGCAGCAAAGCTCTACAACATGATAAATTACTGATGGAGAATGAAATTGTTGCTTGATTAGGATCTGATTTAAGTTTTACTTTCAGAAGGATGTTCATACAAGGAGGAATGGCAATGATGGAACGGTTCATGAGAAAAGAGGATGGTGTTCCATATTTAATGACCTCTTATCGAAGCTCACCTTTGATGATAAGTCATATTAATCCACCCTGGTTGCAGAACATTGTGGGAAACTTAATATATCTAATAATATGGTAAGCTCCTGTTATTTGCATGCTTTTTGTCACGCCCCAAACCACGGTCTGGGAGAATGACAGCCGCCGTATACTTATGGTTAAGAAACCATAAGCATACAAGGCTTAGAATAGTGAAATATCATCGACAAAAGCCAAGCAAAGTCTCCACTTTATTCATTATTCAAATATTACAAGTACAATTTATTTATTACATCTGGCAGCGGTATCTTCTCTTATTGGTGTTTATCACGACTATTTCACTATATGTCATCATATGGATTCTCGGCTATCACCTCTTGACCAAAACATTCATCTGCGCATACCAGATAAAAATAAAAAGCACGTGAGTATGTTAAACATACTCAGCAAGAACAAACACAATTTACACTCCTTTGCACATAAGCACAACTCCTCCAAGCTCAATATTCGGCATGATGAACCAAATACCACCAATAATAATATCGCCACATACATCTCATATTTTAGTGTTAGTCTCTGCAGAGTATCAGCAAAATCAATTGTCATAATCCCACCTTGTGATAATATCCCTCTCTGAGAATCACGTCGCCGAGTCCCCTACTTGTGTGGGCCTTCCCATCCGGGCCTTCTCATCCCACACCTTTCAGGTATCGACCGTCTCAGGCTAGATACACCACGCTTTCCAATAATTATGACCAATCGTTTTGTTGATGTATGATTCCATATTTTATCTTGACCAATATACGACATACCAAAAGTCCTAAATATACGAAAAAGAGAAGCTCTAGAGATATGGGAAATTAATATCATACGATACAAAGATAAGCAAAGCAACCAAATAAAATCAATCAAAGGAACATCAACCAAACAAGAGATTTCTGGTATACGCAGCTTGCCTTGAGTCTCCGCTGGAATTAAACTTCTGTCTCCTCCAGGCCTAAACATTGTACATTTGTTAAGTATACTGCTACTATTTCTCCCACGTTCATCATTTAATATTTATTTAGTAGATTAATCATGGATAAATTCTCCTTGAAGACATGTATGGTTCAAGTACTAGTTCTGTTGCCATGCATGCACGAGCTAGTCCTCAGGGCGTTTTCTTTCGTTCATTACTCTGTACACGTTCCAAGTATGAGTCCATGCATAGCTAGTATACTTTACTTGATCAGTTCATGCGTGCCAAGCACTTCTGTATAGATTTATTAATTCATCATTCAGTCAAAGGTTCAGTTTCACGCCGTCGACACCGGATCGACAAGCATGACGGCATGCAACTGCAGCTCCGGCAGTCTCACCGCACTGATGGCGAAACATGTGATTTTAATTAGACGATCTCATTCATCCATTTAATTTGATCAGTAACCAGTACATGTGATTTAGCTAATCTGATCAAAACTAGCAGGGAGCAAGTGCAACGTGCTCTGTATAGGAATGGATCGATGGATCTTTTAGCATGCAGGAAAGCATTTTCTAATACTACAACTAGGAGATCAGCATGGACCGGAATAACCACCAGAAATAGATGAGCTAATTGCTTACCTCTGTCCGCCCTTCTTTAACTACAAAAGCTTCCTCCTCCTACTCTCTACCTGCTAAAACCTGCTGCCTAACCCAACGAGCAGAAACAGAGCTTCCTATCTCCTTGAAGAATGAGAGAGATGCTAGCTTGATTGGCTGATGGTGAGAGGCTCCAGCGGCAGGGGTATTTATAGGTGCCAAACCTCGTACATGATCAAAGATATTTTCAGGCAGAGCAGATAAGACCCAACGGAAGGAAGCTTGGGTGCCAAGGATGAGGATAAGAACAGAGTCCCCTTGCTCTTTTTTTTTTTTAACCCAGGTAAGAGATAATGCTGCAGCACATAGCGATGGGAGAAATATCTAGCAACCTTACATTTAGGTCCTTCTGTTTTCTTATTTTATCTATCATTTCATTAGTATATGCAAATTATCTTGTTTCTGTTGTCAAAATGATAAATTTAAATATGAAAATTTTGGGTTATTACACTTTGGTTTCCAGAAGTTTATGAATGTACATTTATACATGTTGAAGCAAATATATATTTATCTTGGCACACTGTCGCCTGTTTGTTGCAAACTTCACATGTAGCTGTTCTCCAGCTCTACTCTTCTTATTATTAGCCTATGGTTATCTCTTCACTTTCTGTTAATTTGAATACCCAACAACATCACAGTGAGTAAACTTTTAATCACATACAGAGGTTTATTAGACGATTAATATGTGGAGCATATGTGAAACGGACCGCTGTGTGTATTTCTCCGTCGGTTTAGATTTTCTTATGTGGGATTAGTGGGGTTGGCGTCTAGATTGATGTTGGAAATAAATGGATTCCAAACAGAACATCGTCATTGTCCTGGTATGTCTATTGTATTAAAAAAATGTTAGTGTTGATTTGTGGGGGATTAAGTTAACAAAATATGTAGTCTTTTAGATGTTCAAGATTCGGGTGATCTTTTATCACAATGAAATTTAAGGAAATGTATATTATGTGTGACATATATTTATCGGAAAACATGTCTTTTTTTTCTGCAGAACGTGCATTGCACGTGCACTATTACTATCACTAGTAATCGTGCACGTGTAACACACGTGTTGACCAAATTAAGCATAATAGTATGGAGTTAACTTGCTTAAATATTCGCAATATGCTAATGAGAGGGGAGATTAACGAAGGAAGGGACACGTACATCCATAAATTTGTTTTCGTAGGACTCCTCCCATAAGTCTAGCTCTTTCACAGATAAACATATATGACATCATCAATCTTATTATGTGTGTCTTCTCACCATGTGTAGCTGTAAAAATTATTTTCCTTAAAAACCAACAAAAAACCAATAAAATAAAGTTGATGGGTATATTTTTCTTCTTCTTTAAGCTTGATGAGGATAAGGCTACAGTTTTCAAGACAGAAAAAATTATAACAGGTGCTAGAAAAAAAGAAGCAAAAACAGACATCTCACACTACAAATGCGAGTATGTTTCTTCAGAAGTGGGTCAAGCTACTCTAAATTACAATTTACAATTACAATGACAATATGTTTATGGCGCAGATATACATAGAAGTTAGGGTTATAATACTGCCGCAGGAGGAATTAGCCATGCCACATACTGTCGTTAGATAATTTCTTTGAGCCATCCTTACTGCCGCAATTTCTAAGGCTGAAGAACCCTCCTTAGATGATGACTTTGTCGATCCGGCCGGCTCTTCCAACGACTTTTCAGAAAAGGGAGATTGCAAACAAGAACCAAGACACCATAAGGGATAAGTCAGATATTATTTTACGGCTGGAAAACCAATTGCTTCACTCTCTATTTTGTCTACAAGTAAATATTCAAATGATTTTTTTGAACAACTTGTAAGTTCAAGGAAGATCATCGAACATAATTCATTCTCCTGGTTATCTTACATACTTACATCGGAAGCTCTGAAATCTTTTCATGATAGTAATAGTGCACGTGCAATGCACGTTCTGCAGAAAAAAAGACATGTTTTCCGATAAATATATGTCACACATAATATACACTTCCCTTAAATTTCATTGTGATAAAATATCACCCGAATCTTGAACATCTAAAAGACTACATATTTTGTTAACTTAATCCCCCACAAATCAACACTAACATTTTTTTAATACAATAGACATACCAGGACAATGACGATGTTCTGTTTGGAATCCATTTATTTCCAACATCAATCTAGACGCCAACCCCACTAATCCCACATAAGAAAATCTAAACCGACGGAGAAATACACACCAGCGGTCCGTTTCACATATGCTCCACATATTAAATCGTCTAATAAACCTCTGTATGTGATTAAAAGTTTACTCACTGTGATGTTGTTGGGTATTCAAATTAACAGAAAGTGAAGAGATAACCATAGGCTAATAATAAGAAGAGTAGAGCTGGAGAAGAGCTACATGTGAAGTTTGCAACAAACAGGCGACAGTGTGCCAAGATAAATATATATTTGCTTCAACATGTATAAATGTACATTCATAAACTTCTGGAAACCAAAAGCATGCAAATAACAGGAGCTTACCATATTATTAGATATATTAAGTTTCCCACAATGTTCTGCAACCAGGTGGATTAATATGACTTATCATCAAAGGTGAGCTTCGATAAGATGTCATTAAATATGGAACACCATCCTCTTTCTCATGAACCGTTCCATCATTGCCATTCCTCCTTGTATGAACATCCTTCTGAAAGTAAAACTTAAATCAGATCCTAATCAAGCAACAATTTCATTCTCCATCAGTAATCATTTATCATGTTGTAGAGCTTTGCTGCAACCCATCACATAAGGGGTTGTCATTCATCCCGCTATCAGCACCCATGCAACAACTAAATCAGAATTATAAATAGTAGTCTCTTGATCTGTCAGTGTTTAATAAACACTCAGCAAGATTGCAAGCCATGGTTACCTTCTTATCACTCAAGGAGCTGTTCTACCACAAACCAACATCATCCAAAAAAGAACCGACCAGAGAATTAACTTAGCAGCAAATTTCACTAACTCAACCACCATTCAACGTAATAAGGTGCTCGCCTTCGCTTAATCGTTGTCATTTTTTGTCGTGGCAGAATAACGGTGAGTTCAAAACATGAGTGATACACTGTCGTCTACAAAAAAAATGAGAGTGATGGCTTCTGTATGCTACCTGCACAAAAGGGGACCATACGATTAGTCAAAAGAGTTAGTCACCTAAACCATTCTATCAATTCAGAAACCTTCCCAGATTTGGTCAGATTCACAAAGCCAAGATGAATTGTGTACAACCAAGTGACATATTTATAGTCAAATTATAACAACTGATATAGCTGATTTTGTCTACCCACTGTCAATTCAGTAAACTGCACTGGGAAAAAAATACTAATTGAGGAAATAAACATTCAGTAGTCAAATGAAATTTAAAATACTTAATCGACAATCTGCAGTAAACT
Source organism: Poa pratensis (assembly GCA_947311845.1). Classification (NCBI taxonomy): domain Eukaryota; kingdom Viridiplantae; phylum Streptophyta; class Magnoliopsida; order Poales; family Poaceae; genus Poa; species Poa pratensis. The sequence goes on along the minus strand of CAMZMU010000097.1, from coordinate 23,643,361 downwards.
CACCAAAATCTGCAAGGTACCATTATGTACCGCCCCTTTTGCATCGTTCATCTGCATTCATTGTTCCTCGGTTGTCAATGTATCTTCAACTACATTTGGACGTTCCATACAAAAGACATCAGCATGTACTGAACAATTAAGATCAAAGTAGCATTTGATCAAGCACCTCCAGGTCGTCGAAGACGGAGGATCAGGAAGACGTCGAGGCACGTCAGGGCGGCCGCCGGGCGCAGCACAGTTTGCAAGGCAGCGGGCTCGCCTGCAAGCGCCCGCCCAATGCAGCGCCAGCGTGCAGGGCAGTGTGGCGGCGGCGGCGGGCAGGGGAGTGCGGCGGCGGCGTGCAGGTCCAGGACTCGCGTGCTTGCTTGCGGAGCAGGGACACATGGATTTGGATGCAGGCTCGCGTGCGTACAGGGCAGGGGTTGTGCGGTTGTTGGCAGGTGCAGGGCGATGGCGTCCTCGCTACGGGCAGGACGGCTACGTGAGTGCAGCACGGGGACGTAGAGACGGTGGCGCCGGGACGTGTGCAGCGACCGTCGTGCAGGAGCAGGCCGCCTTGGAGGAGTAGTCCGCCGCCTTGGAGCCTTGGTGGAGCAGTCCGCCTTCGAGCTGGGTGCATGTGACTGGAGGCGGCGTCCTCACGACTGGCAGGGCGCAGAGGTGGCGGGCGGCGGCGTCCTGGAACAACGGCGACGTGGGAACAGCGCCACGGCGTGGAGGCATGTCGGGCGCTACGTGGGGCCACTGGCCAGCCGCGTCGACCCCGTCTCCGCTCGGTGACGGAACCTCTCCCGCCGCGGCTGGCCGCGGCGCGTGGCGTCTCGTCGGGCTCCGGCGAGTAGGGAGGAGAGAAGGACGCGGCTGTGGTAGTCGGGCCGATGGTTTCCTGGTTGGAGCGATGGACGGGGACGTGCATCATGCTAACAGCCTAACCGTGCCCACGATC
>CAMZMU010000097.1:23459292-23606302 GCA_947311845.1 Poa pratensis | reverse complement strand
AAAGAAGTTACAAGGGAACTTCAGTATTGCTGCATCATAAGCCAGTGAAAGTGAGTTGCTACTAAATTAATAAATAGATAATTCACTTGAGAGACGTGGTTGTCGCTTCTAATTATTTGAATAAACCAATTTTATCTTAATTAGAGAAACTATTTAGAGCAAAATATAGAACCCACGATCTAGACCACTGCTCACCACCATCAGAAGCCTGCTGCCACATTAATTCTTCTGATTCAATTTCCCAATATAGCGTAGTGTCTTGATTCAGTCAAACATCTGGCGTAGAAAAGGATGCATCCAAATCTACTGGAACTGACATGTGAACTAATGATGTACCATGGATATATTCACACGAATCGATTAGATTAGGTAGGTTCGTTGTAGGTTGTACCAAGATAAACGGAATCATATTTCCTTTTCAGACACATTATTGCACGAACTGAGCAGATTACATCACAAGAATTGGTAGTATGGACTGAAGACAGCAAGAAAGCATGATCAAGTGAGGATGGATACGGACCCTGAGCTCATTGACGTTGCTTTGAAGAGATGATGCAGACGAAGCGGGAGGCCGTCGCCTAGAAGGCAGGCTTATTTAAGCGGTAGTGCCTGTACAAGACGTCGAGAAGTCGATCACCATCTTGAGCCAAATACCGGGATTTTTCACTTCAGAGAAACAGAAGCACGAATGCATGACAGTCATATACACAGATATCTTTACACCCCGTATTACTTCAATAGTTATGCCATCACGTCAAGCAATACTTCAAAGAAGAAAAGAGTACAGAATGAAACCTTAGCGTTGGTGGTCACTGGTCCAGGAGAGCGGGATGGAGGCCAGTTAGGTGAAGAGGTCGCTCGGCCTGCTGCAGTCGATGAGCGCGAAGACGCGATCCGGATCGACATGGCTCAGGGGTGGGAGCTGAACCCGGAGTAACCCATCTGCACACACTCGCGCGCTAAGACAGAACCCAAATTAAGAAGATTTAGAGAGAAATTTAAGCAGCGGGTCGACCTGGCTTCTGCTCTCACCGCGAGGCACATCCGAGACGACGTCGGTCCCCCTGTCCATATGTGATGGCGCGCCTCTCCGCCTCTGCTGCCTCCAACTAGGACGGCACCGCGGATGAGGCACGTGTGTGGGCGGACGGTGCCGCTGAGAGGCGCGTGGACGGACGACAATGAAGGCGGCCGGGACTCGAGAGAGGAAGGGCGGACGGGGGCACGGGGCGCAGCGGCGGGATTCGTCCAGAACTCCAGACGCGGAGGACTCGCGAGGAAGACGGTTTTGCTGATTTGGGGGATTCTGGAAATGTGACAGCCCCGTAATTTTAGTGTCTATCGTAACTGCTGGGGACTCTAGCGCGATCGTGCGAGGGGAAACTTTCGTCCGTTCCGCATATGGTCCGCCTGGTGTAATTGTTAGATGTCCCCCGCAAGTAATTTGGAGAAATTGGACGGTTGGATCTATTTTTTGTGGAGATGATTGTTAGGTGGGAAGTCTTTGTGTAGCCTTCGCTGGGTGGCTGTAGCGGAACTCATGTTCCTGTTTATTAGTATTAGTAGTGGAGACAATTGACTTGTCGTCCTATCGGCTACTCATTTAAGCGCATGCATGGCAACGCTTCTGTTCACTCATTATTAATTCGAAACCGGCAGGAGCTTTGGCCGTGATTGTTTACTCGCCGTGCATGGAGACAGTGTTTGCAATGATTATTTTAAAATTTTCCTTTATTCTAATGTTCGAGTATAATTTTAAATGTGACGGTAACATATGGATGTCGACAGCCACATGCCATAGCGTGGACGTATAATCTATTATATAATTAAAACACAAGACAACTAACGGTGGAGATTTAGCACTGTATTACAAACGGTGGAGATTTACGTGCAAGATAAAAGGGACGAGTAGATGTCCAGTCTCAACACGTTAAAGAATTTGGAAAGCACAAAAAAAAGAACAAGTAGACCGTACCTAACCTAGCTAAGGTTAGGAAATTTATACGGATAGGTGTTTGACCTGAGCACGTAAATGGATCTGTTATCTCTAGGAGCAAACAGACAGTAATCAACAGGCCAATGCGCGGAGGCTCGAAAAAACTCTCACGCGTGGACACCGCCAATTCCGCCCTCGGCGAATCGAAGGCATGCTGACGGAAGTCAATTACCTGCGAATCGTATCACAGATGCTACGGATAGGCTACGTCAAGATGAGCTGCAGGACGACGCCGGCGGCCGGCAACCAGCTGAGGCTGGTAGGCTATGTCAAGATGGAGCTACGGGACGAAACCGGCCGGCGACCAGACCAAAAGGTGGAGCAGAGAATCATGAAAGACCTCGGCTTCCAGGGTTCTGGCACTTCGATCGGGTGGTCCACGATCTAATAGATTGGCAAGTCTTCACCAGGCTATGGGCGAGATACCATTGGCCCAACTCTATGGCACCATGCATCTCCATCGTCATCATGCATGAGCTGCGGACGACGCTGGCCGGCGACCACAAGGCGTAGCACATAAACATGAAGGAGCTCGGTTTCAAGGTTCTGGCACGTCGTGTGGTCCACGGTGTAAGATCGATCGGTAAGTCTCTACGACACCATGCATCCTTACCGTGGATCGGCTAGATTGATATGTGCATGGTCCAGGGACGATCGATTTTTGATTAACCATAGCAGGCGGCAAGGGCAAATATGTGCATGGTGGAGGATAGTAGTCATGATCATCATTGGGCACGCAAAGCAGAACTTGCAGTTGCTGCTTATGAATCGGGGATTAGATGGGCGTACAAGTACAATAAATATCAACGAGGTACATACAGGTAAACGTTTATTTATATGTAATATCTAAAACTAACACTAACGACTAATTTCACAAATACCTCGCGACTTAGATACATCAGTAATAGAAGTTTCTTTTACAAGATTAATAGTTTGAGTTTCATGTTTTCCTAGAATATAGAGTCGAAGAGGAACTGCTGTCTTCCTATTGCTCACTCTCGATGTCATGGAGATGAACGCCATCTAGGATACATCTTCATGGCAGTACCCAGCCCGAGGGATGAATCCTTTGTGCACGTTCGTCAAGCCGCGCCGAGACGTCGTTCACATTGGCACGACCAACCTGAGTACCACTTCCTCAAGCCAGGCGAATCACAAATTCACGATCTTTGTGCACGCAATGTTCAGGTACGTAACCATCTGGCATGCATGCACAATGATTATAATGTACACATGAATTTTGATTATGCAAGACTAGGTCGCCCGGGCAGATTGTATTGATTGTGTACTTTGACATAATTCTGAAAAATAAATTAATGCACTACAGGCAGGCAGATCTAACACGAAGACTGATGGAGGCGAATTTGAAGATAGAGATCGATCTCACGGAAACGAGCTTGACAAACATACACGGAGTCATGCGTCCATGCCGAATCTACATGACGCCATTGATCCACCGAGAAAGACGGAAAGCCATGGACGCCTACTGCAATGCCACGGAAGGCAATCTCACGACGACAAACTCGATGATGGTGACCTAACGCCAGCGATCTTGGCAAACATATAAGGAGACTTTACCGTACACAGGCGGCCCCCGGCGTTTCCTCTCCATCCATGAAGAGATTGACTCCACGACCAGTCGTCAGGACCTTCGTCTTACTCTGCACATCACGGTCAGCCTTTTAACTTTCAGAACAAACCTGAACTTTCCTTGAACCAGTTGTGTCAGTTCTTTCAGATTGAACAAAACGATTTCTCAAGTTTATTGGGCGTTGAATTTTTTAAGATTTGCATCCTTTTCTGGGATTTAATCGCACATGATGTTGTGGAGTGCGAGCAGTTGCCATTCTCCCATGATATCTCTCTCTTGCAGGTGAAATATGCATCGATTTAATGACAATGCCATCGACAAATTTTGAAACTCAACTGGACACGACAAGAAGGGATCAATTGGATAGGTCAGTATCTTTGTATTATGCATACATAATTCGTACTTTCGTTCTGTTTTTAGTTATTGTGTTCATCCTCTTTCGCATGTATTCTATGTCATTAAACAGAAATCAATTTTATAACTGCATTGAATTTTTGTCACTCACCTCAGCGTCGTCCGAACATTTTACAACCAGGTTAAGCAAGCATCTCAGTGAAACTAGACTGTAAAAGCGAATCCATCAAACGTGGCCAATTTCTGTTTTCTTGAGCAAAATATGACAACCAGATAATCATATTTCCGTATTTGTAGGCTGTTCAGAGCTCGAGCCGGCCAACAACGCATATGATATTGATTTGGGCTGGCACATTAATGGTAAGATTAACTACGTACCTTTTTTACCGGCAGTAGTATATTTTGTCAGCCCATGCTTTTTTCTGGATCAAGTATTAGCCCAAGCATACCTGCACTTACTATGAAGAAATGATTTGGGCTGATTTTCTCAATGTACGTCCATGAATAAAGACATCTCTATCCTACTATTTTCCTAACACTGCAGCGAAGTATACCAACACATAAACCTGATCGCACCTTCATAAAGAAATTGGTGTGGAGCTCTTAATAATGAGGTTATGTACGTTAAAATCTGTTGGGTGGATGTCAGGTAGCATATACTTTGTGCATTTTCCTGTTTGCTCAAGAAATAGGTCGTTGTTCATAGATTTTTTAGAGATTTCATGGTAAATTTTTAATTTACATGCTTACTGGTAATGAGTTGTACCATAAATATGTAGTAAGATGTGGATTATTGAGGTTTCATGGTATAAAACCAGGGAAAATGCACATCTCTTACAGTATACATACTCATTACAAAAAAATAGAATTATTATATTTAACATTTAGCCACCTTGAGATATGCACAAATTTTACACGATTAAGCAATGCAAACACAGGGCTAACGCTTTTTATAAATTATAGATAAGGAAAGTAAACTTTGGACAAAACTTTCAAACTAATGATGCCCGAGTAAGAGCACCTGATTAATAGTAAAAGTAGGATAAGATTTATGGTTTGGTCAGGATGGTAGAATTATGATGATATAGATAAGTGTCACGTGCATGGATTCATATACGTCACAGACTTTAATTAAGTGTCACGTGCATGGATTCATATACGTCACAGACTGTAATTAAGTGTCACGTGCATGGATTCATATGCGTACAACTCGGGAAAATATCCAAGACATGTTAATAGGAGTTTCTTGGAAGCACACAGAAATAAGTTATTCAATGGATTTGTCAATATATTTATTACAGAATGCTTTTTTTGAAAACCTCAAGCAATGAACTCTATGTATAAAAATCTAACCCACGTATATCTTCGTTTGTGTCTTTGTTTTCATTTAATAATAAATTTAATTGGATGGTTTTGGAGGTATTACAATTCACACGTTTGATATGTGAGAAATGTCGCTAATGAATAAATTTGGTGTATTACCAATTTTTGCAGATGTTACTAGACATTTAAAGATAATTCATGAGTGATGAGAAGGTATATGCTGGAGTTTGAGAAAACGACATAAGTTGAATGTTAGACTCACCTGCTACATAATAGAACATGGAGGAATAAACAATCAAGTTTGTTGGGTTTTGTATCTAATTTATAGTAGTTTTAGCACCAAGATGGAAACATGCGAGCAGTAACGAAGCTCATTATCACAAACTATTTTTAACATTTAGACTCACATTTTCTTTTCAACGTGCCAAAATACGACATCAACAAGAATAATAATTAAATTGCTAGCCGCGCAATTGCGCGGGCCACCCAGCTAGTTATGTACTAATACGACGTGCAGTGACGAAAAGTCCTTTTAGCACACGAGCACTATGATCTTTTCTTAATCGAAAAGTTTATTTTTAGGTTTCAAAATTCTGAAAAAATATGAAAATATATATACATTTCTAGTATGTACTATCTGGGCCGCCCAAAGTCCAAGACATCTTAAAATATTAACAAATCAATAAGCAAATATTTGACATTTGAAATTATTCTCAAAGAGAGCTCTTAGAAATTATATACAAAAGATCAAGAATTATTCAAATGCAATAAAGCTTGTTCAAAACAAAACAAAAAATCATGATAAGTTCTAAAAAATACACATCATAATTAATAGTTGGAAATCAACCCTTACTTTTGCAATTTCTTGGCCATATTCAAGTTCGTGGTCCACCAAAATGTCTCTAGGCTCTATCGCGAACATGTTTACTCTAAAACATGTATGAAGCCTACCCACACAAAAAAAAACATGTATGAACCGTCTGAATAAGACGGATTTTTTTTCGAGAAAACTTCAGATCTATTCATCAACTGTCAACCAGTACAAGAACACAAGAAATAACAAAAGTTACATCCAGATCCGTAAGAAATTGACTCCTCTCAAGTCTCAACCATATTTCAATTCGTATGGTTGGAAGCCGATTACTAGTATCTCTCAAGTCTCAACCATATTTCAATTCGTATGGTTGGAAGCCGATTACTAGTATCTGCAGTATTATAGTACGGCGAACTCCTTAATCTCTATAAATGCACCTACACCATTTGGGACAGGCCGCCACTAAACGCACTGCGCAGGGAGAGCTAGATAGCTGCAGCCAGCCCGACCTTGCCAGTGCATGCAGAGGGACGACGACACGACTCGTGCCATGGCGTACTCGTGTAAGTCCTCGTATGCAGCTTCCTTTCTCGCAGTGCTTCTCGCCCTGCCTCTCATGGCAGCGGCATCCGCCGCGGCTCCCGCTCCCGCCCCCGTCATCGAGACCAAGTCCATGGACCATCGCGGCCTTGTCGTGATGCCGCTGCCGCTGCCGGTGTCCGGCCCGGAAAGCCTGGCCTTCGACCGCCGCGGCGGCGGGCCCTACGCCGGCGTCTCCGACGGCCGCATCCTCAAGTGGCGCGGCCGCCGCCTCGGCTGGACCGTGTTCGGCTACAACTCCAGACACAAGCAAGCATCCATCCATCTCTCAGTCCTACTGAGCTAGCATCCGCTGTAGACACAGCGTAGCGATTATAACTTTTACACACTTGTATACTTTCTTGCGTGCAGGAGCGTGGGGATGTGCGCGGCGAAGAAGAAGCTGATGGTGCCGGAGAGCGTGTGCGGGCGGCCGCTGGGGCTGCAGTTCCACCACAAGACCGGCGACCTGTACGTTGCCGACGCGTACCTGGGCTGATGAGGGTGCCGGCGCGCGGCGGGCTGGCGGAGGTGCTGGCGACGGAGGCCGGCGGCGTGCCCTTCAACTTCCTCAACGGGCTGGACGTCGACCAGAATACCGGGCACGTCTACTTCACGGATAGCAGCACCACGTACCGAAGGAGGTAACTGAAACCGGCACACGTCGTACCATTCGATCGATATATGGTCTTCTACTGTAGTACATATTTACGACTACGGCTGGTACAATTATCTGAACTTTATAATTTTGGTTTTAAATAAGGTGTTTAGCTTTACAAAACTGTAGTTTTTTATAATTTAGTATTTTTAAATTTACGCTAATTTTGAAGTCTATAAAAAAGGTCTGGACCTATTTGCTAAAACTGAAGTGTTTATTCTCTAGACATAGAAATATTGTAGTTTTGGAATGCTTTGGTTTTATAAAGACTTCGCTGCCAAACATTGGGCCAACATTGCTAATCTCATTTAGAGCAAGTACAATAAGCTTATGTAAGCAGACTATAAGGAATAAAATAATATTTCTTTGATGACATGGAAGAGAGAGAAGAGGAGAGAGAATAAAAGTGGGCTCTCATGCAAGAGCCAGCTCTAGCACGTGCTCCTAGACACTTAGTGAGAGTGAGAGATGGACCATGTCTTAATAAAGTAACACATTTTCATAACTAACTATTGTACATGTTGACTATATGGTTGGCTATAAATGACGTGGCAATATCTTATAGCCGACCGTTGGCTCTACTATTGTATATGCTCTTATGCAATTAATAGTTTGACGTACTACTAAATGCTTGACGGGCCCTCCTACTGCTAGTTCATTTAGACTAACCATAGTGGGAGTATCATACACTAGTATCATGCATATGATACTAGTGTATGTTACTAGTTCCATAGTGGGTAGTAACATATTTGTGGTATCATATACTAGTGTATTTATTAGGTTGCACACACATCTTGTCTTGGAATCCGTTATGTTACTGTATCTACCTATGATACCACTAGCATCTCTCTCCTATTAACTGCAGTGACACGTCATCTTTTTGCCAACGTGGCATGCATGATACTACATATGTTACTCCCACTATGGCTAGTCTTACGTTGTTAATGTTGCCAAAAATAATTTAAAATCGTAGCACCAAATTTCATGTGAACCCGTGTGTGCTGTCATACATCGCGCAATCCGTCCGGCCACCATATATCTCTATCGAACTCTTTAATTCACGGCTCAATAATCCAACCTCCGGACAACTAGCACCCGAACTGACACAACAAATTTGGAGAATACTCGTAGGTGCAGCACACAACCAAAAATAGATGGAAGTTAATGTTACATTTTGCATCGTCGATTAATTTAATTTCAAGATACAGTATTAATTGGTCCCTCAGTTAATTTGTTTTGCTTTCGAATCTTGGAGTCGTAGCTATCATAAATGATGGAATATTAGTTCTGAATGTACAAATTAACATGTGTGTCGCGTCTATGTGATCATTAATTGCAGCGAGTATCTACAAGGCGACTCGTAATCAATGGAGCCTCCCACTGAAAAAAAAAAATTCCCATCACAAATTGGTTCTCAACACATCAGTTATATTCGTGACTGGGAGAATGCATGAGTATAACACCAACATTGCTAATCTCAGTTATGCATTCAATAGTTTGCAGTCACCTACTACTAAAAGTTTGACGGCTCATCCTACCGACAATACTGCTAGTCCATTTGCGTAGTTAATATTGGCCCAAAATAGTTGCACCGAAATATTCATTTGAACCCATTTGTGCCATCATACTCATATAGTATATCACGCAATTGGCAGGCGCATTAATCCGGCGATCATATCTATCTCTATCCAACTCTTAAATTCACGGCTAAATAATCCAACCTCGACACAACTAGCACCCAAACTGACACAACAAATTTAGAAAATACTCATAAGAGTGGCACACAACAAAAATAGATGGAAGTTAATGTTACATTTTGAATCTTCGATTAATTTAATTTACCGTATTGGTCCCTCAGTTAATTTGTTTTGCTTTAGAATCTTGGAGTCGTAGCTACCGTACATGATGGAATCTTAATTCCGACTGTACAAATTAACATGTGTGTCGCGTCTATGTGGTCATTGCAGTGAGTATCTACAAGTGACTCGTAATCAATTTTGCCTCCCACCGAGAACTTCGTCTTTATTAGACACACACGTCAAATTTGAGTTTCAAACTCGGTGAGCTACGGGTACAACCATCATACTAGCCATCCCATCACAAATTGGTTGTCAACGCATTAGTTATATTTGTGAACTGGGAGAATGCATAAGTATAACACCAACATTGCTAATCTCAGTCATGCATTTAATAGTTTGCAATCACCTACTACTAAAAGTTTAACGGCTTATCCTAGTCCATTTGCGTAGTTAATATTGGCCCAAAAATAGTTGCACCGAAATATTCATTTGAACCCATTTGTGCTATATCATACTCATATCACGCAATTGGCAGGCCCATTAATCCGGCGACCATATCTATCTCTATCCAACTCTTAAATTCACGGCTCGATAATCCAACCTCCAGACAACTAGCACCCGAACTGACGCAGCAAATTCGGAAAATAGGTGTAATAAATAGCACAAGACCACAAGCTAATGCTATATTTGGCGATGACGAATAATTTAATTTCAAGATGTAGAATTGGTCCATCGATCAGTTAATTTGTTTTGCTTTAAAATCTTGGAGTTGTAGCTATCATACATGATGCAAAATATTTAGTTCTGAATGTACTAATTAACATGTGCGTCGCGTCTCTGTGGTGTGGTCATTGCAGCGAGTACCTACTGGTGGTGGCCCTGGGCGACGAGACGGGGCGGCTGCTCCGTACGACCCTCGGACGCGCCGCGTCGCCGTGCTCCACGACGGCCTGTCCTACCCGAACGGCGTGGCCGTCGCCGCCGACGGGTCGCACGTCATGGTGTCTCACACGGCGCTGTCCGAGCTGCGCCGGTACTGGGTGCTCGGGCCCAGGGCCGGCGAGAACGAGACGTTCGCGGAGGTGCTGGGCTACCCGGACAACGTGCGCGCCGACGGGCGCGGCGGGTACTGGGTGGCGCTGAGCCACGGCCCGACGAGGGCAGCGCGACGCCACGCCGACGGTGGCCGTGAGGGTCGGCCGCGGCGGGAACTGGTGGAGGCGCTCGACGGGCTCAGCTTCGCGACGGTGAGCGAGGTCGGCGAGCGCAACGGCATGCTCTGGGTCGGCTCCGTCGACACGCCCTACGCCGGCGAGCTCAGCACACACTAGCAGGTTAGCTAGTACATCTTCGCCGATCGACCATCATCATCAATTCATCGATCGACATTGATCGAGTTATGTACTTGCACGACGCTTTTGTTGTACTTGTACTGTACAAGCGTGTGATGTAGTGTAACGTACTGTGTACGTAGAGCGTGACGTACATGTATACGTAGAGCGTGGCGTACGGTGGTGGGCTCGGAGGGATGGCATCGGCAGACAGCGTGTGGTTGGGATGGATGGGTATCATGTGCGTAAAAAACTTTGTGAATGTGTGGTTGTTTGGTGGTGTAATTCATTTCGTTTGCCTCCTTGTTGAAGACAGTGAGTGTGTCTAGTTGCAGACCATGGCCCGGAGATCACCGGAGTAAACTGTCTAGTATGAAACAGGGCGGTGTAGTCCGAGAGATCAGGTCAAAGGAAGCGTTTTGATGAAGCAGATGGCAGCTGGTCGCTGACCATGCAGTCAATCGACATGCAAGTGGCCGCATCCATGACCGGAGCAGAAGATAATGGGCGAACGCAAGATTTTTTTATAGAAAAGGGGGCTGCGGATCCCGGCATCTGCATTAAAACGAAAGATGCAAATAAAGATTACATAATGTCAAGGAACTCTTGTTTAGTTTCCTCATGTTCGTTGCGGAGCTTCATAATGTCGAGCTACAACGATTCCAACTGAAGCATGCCGGTGTGCATCGAATCCGACGTCTTCTCCATGGACGTGGTGAGGGATTTTACAAAGAGAGTGTTCGCAAGCTAAACCTCACAGACCGTGTTTTTTTTTGTTGCGAAAAAGACCACCGATCTATTAATCATCCACAGCAGTACAAAAGACCCAAAAAGTAATAAAAATTACAAATAGGTCGTTCGACCACCTAGCGACGACTACGAACACTGGAGCGAGCCGAAGGCGCGCCGCTGTCCTCGCCCCTCCCTCACAAACCGTGTTTGACAAGATGGGAGGGATTTATGCAAGCGGCGGCTTACGACCTGACCCTAGGTTGAAGATCCCGTCGCCGCCGTCACGTCGCCTACGCAACCTCACCGCCGATAGCCACACGGTTCTAGGTCGGTGGTGGGATTTTAAGACTAAAGAGATGTTCTTGAGTAACAACTCAACCCAAAATCTGCAACCCAATGGTGCCTCTACCGCCAAGCCGCCGCCCACAACGCTACACCATCGCCGCCGAACCGAGAACGGAAATAAAGGATTTTGCATGAGATCCTGACTTCACTCCGCTGCACGATCCATTTGCCTTCGAGGATCACTAGCTCTGATACCAGTTCATAAGACCGAGCTCAACACTCTCTCATTTAACTGAAATATTTATAGATTACACGCAATAAAACAATTGAATCTACCCTATTCTGTTTCATCCCAGTTTAAATGTGTAATTGAGTCGTGACACTAGAAGCTCTGCCAAAATATGCACTAAACATGTGAAGACGTGCATGTAGGCAAGCTTATAGTGTGTGAATAAGTGCATGTACTACAAGCTCAGCATGAGACTAGCTCTAGTAGTGATCAAGTTAGTTAGATGAGCTGCATGCATATGGACGACGTATTTCTGCCTGCGGTTTTGCGCGACGTATCGGCGCATTGCCTGAACGCCTTCATCACCGACTACATTCAGCTGAGATCGGTCCATGCGACCATGTCCACCAGCTACGGCCATGAATCATGATCAATGGTATATCTCGATGTTATTGGGTCTGCTTGATGAGGATTGATTTCTTGGTTGCTCCATTAGGTTTGGAGGTAGTATGGGCCATCGATCTGAGATCTCCACCGAACATGGTGCGCGGGGCTCGATCGGAGATGGCCGACGTGCGGCATGTATGAAGACATGGAGTGGCTGTGGCCGGTGATGGCCATACATGCGCCTCATTACGCGTGTGCATGAACTGTCATCCGAGGTCGGTGACTCGCAGGAATTTGGGCGTCATTACGCGCGCAAACCTCTGATGGCTGAACAATCGTCGCTCTCTGCTGTCTGTCCGATCGGCAAACTATCCTTTTATACCACGTCTCACGGGACTAAGTTACTTCTCAACATGGCCGTCCCGAACTGCTGCTGCCCCTGCCCACGCATGCATGCTGAACTCGAAGGCCGACCACTCTTTCCTCGAAGTAGCACCTCTCAGAACCGAATGTGAACCCTCCCCATAGGGCAATTCTTCGTCATCCAAAGATCCTCTCCCCAAAGGTCTTCGATCGTCCTACCCAAAACTCTACTCACCAAGGAAACAATCTCTTCCCAATTCGATCAGCTCAAAATTTGCAAGCTACTCGTTCTGGATGCATGCATTCTTGCCACATCTAATCCACATAGTCTAGGATGATCATTAAGCAAGGAAAATACTATTCTTGTAGAACTGAAACAGCTCTTTTGCCGAGTGTCCGGGGGTTTGCCGACTGCATTTTATCTGGCACTCGGGAAATAAGCACGTAAGCTGAGTGTCGCGGTAAAGCACTCTAGCAAAAAAAAAAAAAACCCCGGATATTTGAAGTTTGTGTTTTTTGGTACGACGCTCGGAAAACTTGAAAACGGTGAGTAAATAGCTGGACATGTGTCCATTCTAACCGTCGTTGACGGCTGACAGCGGTGGGACCGACTTTTGAAAAACACTCAACAAACAGTCAAAAAAATATAATGCACATACAAATTTTTAGTTTGTTTTATTCAATAAAATTAATTCCTTACATTATTCTAGAGAGAACTCAGAATAAGAAAAATGAAATAATACCTAACAATTGTCAGAAATTTATACTTTTTGGCATGTAGCCATATTTTGCGTATATGAACTTACAATACACGGGAAAATTAAACACACAATTTTTTATGGAACTTACTTCATAATATTATGTCCGTTTTTTCAAATGTCAAAACTGGTATTTTTTTTGTAAAGCACGTGCAAATAGTACCATACAAATTCGCACAGTTCTACATTTCGTACGAAGTAAATCATATTAGATGTCCAATGTTCAAATATTTTGAATATTCTAAATGTTTACATACTTCTGCTTATTTAAATAATTTGGGTCAATTTCTGAAAGTAATTCAAATTTTAACTTCAAGTGTGATAGTTTGTTGCCAAAAATTAACAAAAATAGTTGTAAGATATATAAGTAGGAATATACAAAAGAACCTCAGAGGGCGTTGAAATATTTGAGATCCTTGCAATAAATAGTGGTGCCGACAATTTTAACAACATTTAAAATATAGAAAACTAAAAAAATGCTTCCCTTTATTATGACGTCCTTCTATCTGTACTAGTTGATAGAAAAATGATAAACATATATTTTGAAATCTTCAAGTACAAACACTCAAAAACTTGCAAGCCAAATTACTAAGGTCATACTATATCCATTGCATTGTTCATGAGAACGTGACTTCTTTTTACACATAGGTGTATCTTGCCATGACAAATAATATACATAGAAGAAGTTTCAAACTTTTTGTTAAAAAATATTTTCCATTTTCCAAGTGCTAAAATTGATTTTTTTTTGTCAAGGCGTGCATAGAATATGGTGAAAAATAGCAAAATATAATTTTTCACAAAGTGACCATATTGTATTGCCAATGCAGAATGTTTTTCAATTTTCTAATTTCTAGCTAGTTTTTCCCATTTAAAAGAATTTTGATCGATTTTACAAAAGTAATTTAAATTTCAACTACAAGTATGTGATAGTTTGTTTCTATAAATTGACAACAAAAATTTAAATTGGACATGTATCCATTTTATTATCCATGATATTTTACACCTTTTATTATATTTATCTAAACAAACTTATTAATAGTTCGAATATGCACAAGTATTATTTTTTTCACATTTATAGCTGCGGAGCTTGCTAAAACTTGCTGGAGAGAAATTCAATATATGATTTATTGTGGGATGGGGACAAAACACCTCAATCTAAGTCCTCTCAACAAAATATTCCTTCACACATGTGTGGATCTGGGGGGTGGGGGGGTGGCCCCCTGACATGCAATAAGCTCTGGCATTGCAGCTTTAGATGTAAGAATTAGATTGATATTGGATAAATCACAAAGGAGAATCTCGCAAGGTAAAATTTGGAGTTTCCTAAAATATGTTTCTCCAAGATAGTTTATCGATAGTGCAAGCCCGATGATGGCGTCAAACAGATACAATCACAGCTTGCAAGTTGTAGTGCCAATTGGAAGATTTTTGTTATATTGACGTCCTGATTCAACTTCATATCCTTCCGGTGGCTCCAATTTACCGAAGGCGAAGTGCTAGACCCAATAGCCCTTAGATCAAAGGGCATGGATCGGGCGGCCTAAATGCAATGCCCAAGTCTATATATATAAAGAGGGAAACTCTAGTTTTCAAAGATGCTACTCATTACACGAATTTTTCTCCCCCTTGATTGCCATTTACAAGGGGACAATTGATAGATATAAAACTCGTGTAGTAGCAAAGTAATATGAGCAACGATATGGTATTGACTATGATGATGCTTTCATCCATGTAGGTAAACCTTCTACCATAATATTAGACTTGTTCTAGCTATTTTTGTCTTCAGCGCCTAGAGTATGAGAAAACACGTTGTGAAGAATGCATTTCTGTATAGCGTTCTGAAGAAGAAGTTTATATGAGACAAACTCCTGGGTATAAAAATGAAAATGGACCTCATCATATTTGCAAGTTTGACAAGGCATTGTATGGTCTAAAATAGGCGCCTGGAGCGTGGTTTTCACGGACTTGGGTTTGATTCCCTCAAAGACCGACACATCCCTGTTCTTCTACGACAAGTCATGTATAATTGTTTTGTACTAGTTTATGTGGATGACATAATAGTTGCAAGCTCCTCAAGTTAAGTGACTTCCACCTTTGTACATGATTTAGGCACACAGTTTGACATCAAGGATCTATGTGACTTGCAGTTCTTTGTGCGAATAGAGGTAAAGAAAAATTAAGAAGGATTAGTTCTTACTCAGAAAAATATGCATCTGAATTTTTAAGCAAATTAGGTATGAAAAAGTATAAACCATCATCCACACCATTATCTGCATCTTAAAATTATCAGCTCATGAAGGTGAAGCAATATGACCCGAACATAGCACAAAGTAGGAAGTATTGTAAGAGATTTACAATATTTTACACTGACAAGACCTAATATTTCTTCCACTGTCAGTAAAGGCATGTTTGGTATCCAGCATGAGCATGGCCAGGCCTACCAGCTGCGAAAGCAGGCTCGCGTTTGGCTACGTGCGACCAAAAATTTAGCTCGCACGCAGCTCAAAGCAGTCTCAAGGCAGGCCCTCCAGATTTTTTTACAAATATGACCCCCTACCCAATGGAATTGTCAAAATTAGCCCCGCAAATTTTTTTGTCAAAAATGGCCCTGGCGGGAGGCAGAAAAAGCGACATGTGTATTTCCGCCAACTCCGGTGGCGGGAAGTGACTTTCCGCCGGCGCAGCTGGCGGGAAGACACGTGTTGCTACATGAGCTGGCGCAGAGTGGTGCAACATGTGCGTTTCGGCGCTGCACAAAGTGACTTCCCGCCGGCCCACGGGGCACAATCTTTCTTCCCGCCGTTTCAGTTGGCGAATGTAGCTTTATGCCACCTTGGTTCGCGGAAGGACAGGTGTCCCTTTTTCTGCGTCCCGCCGAGGCCACTTTTGACATTTTTTCGTGAGGGCTAATTTTGACAATTTCATTAAGCAAGGGGCCATATTTGTAAATAAATCGGCCCTCCAGTAACAGTCGAATATTGAGGGGTGATCATGCACCCTCCTATATGCCCTTTGCTTTCTCTCACTCCCCCTTTCACCTACTCTCTCGTAATCAACACAACATTAGCTCGATTCAAAATAAGTTGTACATGAAATTTGTGTGCATTAGCGACGTGGTTCCATTCTGGCAAGCGCTTCTGACTTCCGTTTACTGTTAACTTCTAATTTCTGGTTCTTGTCTAAACCTTTTTTAGACGAATTGCATCAAATTTGTCGCACACGGTCGACCGTTTTCAAATTCCTTTGAGGACTACCTTCACCTCGTCATTTTGCACAACTCTCGTGTTGTAAGTTTTGCGTTTCGGTGCTCGTAAATGAATAGATCTTGTACTGTATGGATGCGTATTTAGACTGTTCTTGATGTACGCGTCTTTTTCAACATCCGCTCTACCTCGTCGTTCTCGAGCTCTGCCGCCTCCATGCCATGTCGTCACGGCCGAGCTCCACCGCCGCCATGCCGTGTTGTCGTCCTACTCGCTGCGCGTCATTGGTATGCCACTAGAGCTGTCAAAGTGTGACGGTAGGTGATAAATTCACCCATGTGAAAAAAGATGAGACTAACCAAGATTTGCATCCAACCAAATAATAAGCCGTTGCTAGCCCAGCTGGTGCCATATATTTGCTGCGGCCTACCAAACTAAACACACAACATGGCTCACAGGTTGTATGTACTCAGCAGGGCCCTGAAGAGCCTGCCCCGGCGAGCTCCAAATTGGCCACTCGATACCAAAAGCGCCCTAAATTTAGTCAATTGCTTCATGCTCCTCCAACTGTTCATTGGACAGCTCACAAAAGAATATTGCTCCATGTAAAGGGTACTTCAACCACGGGTCTCACATTCAGAAAATTCAGATTCACTTTGATAAGTGCATTCTCAAATGCAGACTGGACAAGCTGTGTGGTGTGGATGATAAGAGGTCCATTTGTGGCTTTTCCATTTACTTGGGCCAAATTTTGGAGTGCCACAAAATAAGTAACTGCCTCTCGGCCAAGTACATGGAGTGAGTATAAATCCTTGGCAAATGCTACGGGATCAAAATCTTCTCAAGCAACCTGGATCAAAATATATATAGATTGATTTCCATTTTGTACAGGTTGGTCAGAAAACGCTGGATATAAAGCTCATCTCCTCTCCTGATCATGTTGCTGGTTGATTCACAAAGGCACTGCCATTGCGAGAGAGCTTGAAAATTCAAGCGTAATTTAAGCTTACCCAATTTTTTGATTAAATATATGTGCTGTTAGGAAATATAATTGGACCGAATATGCTGATGGTAAAGCATCTCGGGCCTAATCATGCGGCACATAGAGCTAGACAACGTATCCCTGTAATCACGATGTAATATGTTGGCCATCGGCCCTATATGAGCACGCAGGCATGCCAAAATCAAGATATCACTTGCAACAAAACTTTGATAAAAATGTTAAAATCGGGTCGGAGGGTACCCTAACGGTGACACACTTGCATCTCGAAAAGGGCGTGTTATGCCATATGAGATAGCTAACGAACCGTCTCTTTTCCGGGTAACTGTGCACACGATCAAATCCTCACGTGTTTCTCGCCTGTGGGCCGCACCACCCTCCTTGAACCTTATCTTCTTCCCATCATGTTCCCTTCGCCCAAAAACAAATTGAACCAGAGAGATAGAGAAAGCAGTGCCGGCGAACAAGAGAGAGGGAGATGGCCAGCGAGCCGGAGCCGGCAACGCCATGGCCAGCCGCGGTGCCGAAGGCGACAGAGAGCCTAGACCTCACCGGAGACGGGGCCGGGGCGGCTGACCGCGGCGGCACCGGTGGAGAAGAGGAAGCAACTTAATGTTGGGGTGGGGGGGGGCACTGGCACCGGAGAAGAAATCCCGCGACCCTCCGGGCTTAGAGGGATGGTCGGGGCGGCGTCTGCTCAACGAAGGGGGAGCTTGGGGCAGCGGCGGCGATACGCCGTGGCAGCACGTCGGCCGTGGGCGGGGAGGTCGACCGTGGGGGGGGGGGGGGGGGGGGACTTACACGATATATCCACCTGAGATGTAAGGTTCCAACTGATTTACACACCACATAGAGACAGTTCACTTGAAAATATCGAACATTACTAACTATATGAAAGAGGGCCACTTTAGCGAGCTGTGAGCGATCCTGGCACTGTTCATCACTGCTCTAATGAACAGTGTCTAACCGTTTTTTGTAGAAAAGTCCCCGCGTTTTTCAAAAAATGGTAAACGGTCCGTGTCTGACCGTTTTTTACAAAAGTCCCCGCGTTTTCCAAAAATTGTTAAACGGACTGTGTCTGACCATTTTTTACATAAAAGTCCCCACGTTTTTCAAAAATTGTTAAACGGTCCTCCTGAATAAGACATCTTTGTAGAAAAGACCCCGTGTTTTCCAAAAAATGCGAATCAGTCCTCAGGTACAATTGAAAAAATTCCCAAAACATTTTTTTTTGCTAATTCCCACTTTTGCAAAGTTCTAAATCTTTTTTTCTCGCTCACATTTCCGACACAACGTTTAAACTTTGTTTTCCCGGTGGTACCTTCTTTACTACAATGTTGTCGATGTACTTTTCACATGAACAACAAAGAATAACATCTTATTTTCCCCTAATTTAATTTTTTTCCCACGCTCACATTTTTGACACTCCTTTGACACTCCTTTAAAGCATAGTTTCTTTAAGCTAACGACGAACAAATTTTTGACTGCAATATGTGAGCTACAGATTTTTAGATTTCTCGAACCCGTAGACATTTACAGCACAAATTTTTTAAAGGTAGTTTTCCAACGATGATTTTTTAGGTAATTTCCCTGTGGAGAACAAATTTTTAACTATAATCTGCGAAATTCAATATTTCCCATCTCATATAAAAAAACATAGTTTTCCAGTGATAGTTTCTTTAGCAAACAATTTTTTTCCTGCAATTTGTGAACCATAATTTTTTACGAACATCAAGCTACGGTGACGGTGAATTGCTCACATTTCTGACACACCTTTTAAACATCGTTCCCCAATGGCAGCTTCTTCACTACAGTTTCAAGGCACTTTTGACATGAACAACAAAAAGTAGCATCTTATTTTTTCCTGATTTTCAATTTAAAAAAACTAAAATTTCTTTCCCGCGCTCATATTTTCGACACCTATTTTAAGCGTAGTTTTCCGGTGATACTTTCTTTAAGCTAACAGCGAACAAAATTGTGACTGCAATTTGTGTGCTACAAATTTTTAGATTTCTCGACCCCATAGACACTTTCGACACAAGTTTTTAAACGTAGTTTTCGAACGGTAATTTTGTAGATCACTTTTCTATCGAGAACAAATTTTCGACTGTAATTTACAAATTTTACACCAAAGGCGCGGCGTGACGGCGCGCCAAATTCAACTAGTATAATGTATTCTCAAGAAAATTAACACACATGTGCAGCTTGTCCAATCAAATTAAAACCATTGATGGGTACAGCTTTTAAAATCAAGTGGCAGGCAATCTGGAATGATATCCCCACCACGTCATGCATGAATGATGAATCCAGGGATGAAGGAAATGTTCTCTCAGAAAGAGATTGAACCAAAGTGAAAATGAAAAATAAATATACTCTCAGTCAGAGACTGTCCCTCACCTAATCACTTCCCGACAAAAAGAACTCTACTTGTGGATCATGATTCATGACAGCCTGGGAGGAACATCGCCATCAGTGTGTAATACTATTGATAAATCAGGATACGACACACATTGGAATGAAAGAGGCACCTAGTACACATACACAGTTACCCGCAACAACAACAAAAAACAGCTTGATCAGCGTGTTCTCTTACGCTGTCGATACCGCTACAGATACAACCATGACGATACACCGCTATGGATCCACCGCTATGGATACACACCCTATCTTTACTCTGGCCTAATGCTTTTCCCGTTTTCCGATTTAGGAGCTCACGCAATTATAAGTACCAGTTGTACATACCCGTGGAAAGGATGAATTAGTTTACGTCTGCATTGCTAGAGTACCAATCATGTAGGAGTACATCTGTATGGTTCGGGGTGGGTTTTACGTAACCCATTTCACACGCTTACTTACCATGTACTGCATTGTGATGTTAGTACTAATAACTAAGACTCTTGGACTGGACCAGTGGCACCCTCGCGCGACAAAATTCGCGAATACTTAAACGCTTCATCTACTTAAACGACCACTTAAACTCGATGAAATAACGCTCACTAGCTTACACGGATCAATGCCGTATTGCCTGTGCCAGAGGGCATCTCCGTGGTCCGGACGGTTACCCACCACCCTTCCACAAGGTCCAACCGCCGGTTGGCGCCTAGCTGCCCTCGGGGTTCTACTTCTGCGTGGATGCCCTCCAGGCCTTGGTCGATGCACCGGATTCGTGTAATTTGTTCTGAATGTCAATCCACTAATGACCCCTAAGAAAATGTTCAATCGAATCTGGCCCTCCGTGATAAGGTATTTGAAATAATTCATTTGTATTGACGTTTTTGCATTCTCATAGTTTCTGAGATTCTTGTCGGGCACAGAATACGGCACTCGCTTTGCCGTTTTTACCATTCTTCAGAGTCTCTAATACTCAGATATGCCACTCGATCGAAATGATTTGTTTTAATCGACTTACTGTTTTTTTCGCTAAGTTTGTGCTAACCTTAAATTTTTAGAGGGGTCGGAATCTGTTGAAAATTTTACGAAAAGCCTTTAGTGACTGAAATTTGCTATAGTGTCATTCACAGAAAAAATTACACATCAGATTCATGACGCCAAATAAAGCACTACACATGGATCCAGCGTGTCGTACAACAGCTCTCGATTTTACGACGGACCTTCACCACATCCTCAACGTACTACGCCATAGCATGGCACATGCAGACTCATGATTTGGCCAGTGTGCTGTGCTCAGCTGGCGTGTGCAAACAAAATGATCACGGTTGTTCCAACGCAGCAGGAGAATTTAACGCTCGCGCCTGCTGTCCCGACACGTGTACACGCGGGCCCGCATGATCCCTAATGCACGGCCGGGATTTATGGCTGCCCAGGCGGCAGAGACGACAGTAGCATGCAAGAGTGAGTGCAGCACGCGGCGTGGCGGTCACTTTTCCTCGCGGCGGTGACACGTATGCGAGAGTTGAGTGAACGACGGGCCGGCAAGGGTTTCCGCTAGGTAAAACTTTTTGAAAGGTCAAAATATTCTAAAAAAAATCGGATCTACGTCAGGACAACTTGTATTAGCACAAAAGTTTTCGCGTATAAAAGACATTTTCTGTGTCGTACAACAGTGGCGGAGCCAGGAATTGAGACGAGGGGGGAGAACAGTGGCGGAGTTAGGAAATTATCAAAGGGTGTGCCACCGGCGAATTTTTTTTTTGACAACACATGTAATCCACAATTGTACGGAAAGAACAATGTAAATAAGTCGCAGTCTCACAATATTATAGCTCACCAGCTATGTTTGAAGGTAACAAAGGTCCACTTCTTGGATTGCCTTCAGCTTGCAAATCAACCACAACTGATGGGGATTCAGAAGAAGCAAATTCTTTGCTTCATATTTGCCAAAAAGCGCCGCAATATGTCCACTGCCTCTCTTCATGTTTATCAAATCTACAACAAAAATAACAACAAAACAGATCAAAACTATTAAACTAGTGTATTGACAGAACAAACATAACCTAATGCGGTACTGGATGTCTTGGATTGACAGGAAAATAGCTGACTAAAATCGAAACAGAAGCTATTGGCCTATTGCAGTATGAAACAGGGGAAAATAGCTGGGAACTGGAAACTACCTGCGGAATCGGTGTGTTGTTGCTCGGGTTCGGCTGCTCGGCTGGTCGCCCGACTCCTGGAGCAGTCGATGTCTCGGCGGACGGCGGGGCGACGGTGGATCGAGCAGGTAGCAGCGAGGAGGGGCCGTCGGGAGCAGGGCGGCGCCGCAGTTGGGGATTGGGGAATCAAGGAGGGATGAAGAGGGCGGAGCGAGATTGGGCAGCAAGGAGCGACGGCGGCGGATCGAGAGAGCCAGAGGGAGATTGGGGATCGAGAGAGCCAGAGCCAGAGCGAGCAGGGCGAGATTGGGGATGGAAAACTGGGTCGCGACTCGCGACCGTGTGCGACAGGGTCCACTCCAGCGTCCCGTTCATTCTTTTTTTCTTTTTTTAATCTCTTCCGTATACTGTATACATGGCAGCAGCATACTGCGTACATATACTGAAAAAAATCCCCCGAGCTGAGGGGGGGCGGCCGCCCCACCTCGCCGCCCTGGTGGCGCCGCCCCTGCGTACAAAGTCATTTTGGAGCGTCCGGATTTGTCTTTTTTACACAATCCACAAAAAAACGTTTTTTCTTCGCGAATTTTTTCATACTAACATTAAATATTTTGAGGTATATCCAAAAAAATATTTTAAATTTGTTGATATTTTGAAAATTAGTTTTTAAGCTGTCGGTGAATCTACACCCATGACCATTTACACGCTTACGTTTGGAGTAGGTTCTACACTGGAGAAGGATCGACTGAGCTTTGGGGTAGAGTAAGATTCGGTAGGGGTGTTGGATCGCACAGCCGAACAGGCGGCGTCCGTACTGGTATGTATTGATCAGGGAGGTTAGCATGATAAGTACAATCAAGGCCTGCCAGCCGTACAACAGCCTATATTAGTTAGTTCACAGGCTAACTAAAAATGGTTAGGCATTAACGTTACAAAGGTGGTAGGCACGACTGTTTATCATCCACACTCAATCTCAGACGGTTCCAACACGTTGAGATTGGGTCTAGATACTTTGTGAATATATCTGTCACTGTTAATTTCAGATGGTTCCAATAGGTTTATTGCTCTCTGATATATGGCACCGTCCTTTTTTAACCCCTGTCCAATATAATAAACCGACGACGTCGGGTACCTGAATGTCGTCTTGGTCGCGTCCTCTTCAGCCATAAATATTTGATCCTCGATATTGCCATCTAAGAAGCTGACAAACTTGTGTCCTGATGTATCATTGATAAGAATGTCAGCTATAGGCATAGGATATTCATCCTTGGGGTTGCCCGATTTAAATCTCTGAAATCTATGCACACCCTAAGCTTATCAGATCCCTTCTACTCGACTTGCATACTATTTGAGATCCATTCGGCATATCGACACGACCTTATGAGGTTAGCTTTGAGGATTAATTTCTTCCTAAATCCGGTCGTATATCTTTGGATGAAAATTTCTAGTCGGCTGCTTCTGTGTTCTGAAGCCAGCTTTGATGACCAACCGATGTTCAACTAACAATTTACCCTGGCATCTCGTGATACTCCCAAGCGAAGCAATCAATATATTTGTTGATTGAAGGGATTAGATCATGCTTAAAAATTGGCTTTAATATTCTTGCTTGTGAACATAACCCTTGGTACAATGCGTACGGTTGAGTTCGGTTTGAATCATGAGCTTTTGTTTGTTGCACTATTTTAACGGGTTAGGCCGGATCCATGTGTTAGATCCAATATATTTTATTGTGGTAGATCGGGATCCATTTGTTAAATCTATTGTTAGGGTGTACATCTTGTAATATTATAATATGACCGTTGATCCCTTTTTTCTACAAATACATGTGCTTGCTTAATTATGTTGTACATGTTCATGGGTTTGACCAGATCAATGTGTTACTGATGTTTTTGCAATATGTTTAACATATTTTATTATGTGTTGTATTTTTTAGATGTTTTCATATTTAACTCTACTTAGCATCTTATAATGGTTACTATCTTATTATGTGTAGTATTTTGTAGGGATCTTATTTTCGTGACATTGTAAAAAAGTTGTGGTTACTATCTTTTTTGCATGGTTTAGCTTCTGTCGGTAACATCAAAAGAAAGACGTGACCAATAGGGAAGGCAGTTCATGCTAAAAGCAGCGCGCGATGTTCCGATGTTTTGTTTTGCCTGGTGTACTGTCTAAGACACCTTTTTGGTTAAGAGTGTTCTGTATAATTTATCTTATTTCGTGGTTATGAAACAATAAGTATCTATGTCATGTAATCAAGATTATCGTTGTAACAATTAACTGATTCACTATCTTATTTAGCGAAGGTGTGCAAGGTGGTGCGCCGGAGTTCAACGAAAGAGTTCGTGGGCGATGCCATGAGGTATGACACCTTGACGTCCATCTAATTTTGAAATAGCACGACATGATCAAAGAAGATGTTTTCAAACATCTTGTCGTCATTGAACTGCTTAGTTCACCGCCATCATCTGTTGCACCGATGTTTCGGCCAGTGCATTGCATAAGACACTTGGTGGAACCTAGTGTCACGCTTTTGCCGAGTATATGACACTTGGCAAAGATATATGCCGAGTATCTAACATGTGGCATCACCTGTGTCACCCTTTTGCCGAGTATACTTTCTGGTACTCGGCAAAAGTTAGGGCCACGTGTGACCTGATGTTTTCTTAACGGAGGCTAGATCTAATCTAATGAAATTTCTATGTAATTGCATGCAAATTACTCCCTTCATTTTAAAATATAAGATGTTTTAGCATTTATTCATATTCACATGTATACAAATGTATCTAGATATATTTTATCGTGTATGTTCACTCATTTTGGTATGCATCTAGATGACATGTAGAACATCTAAAACATTTTATATTTATAAACGGAGAGAGTAGCTCACAGGAAAAACTCATATGGTTTCCAATCCTATAAACCAAATAGGTTTAAAAAACATTCTAAGCAGTGGAATCTTCTAAAAAAAATGAAAATCGTTTGAGTCAAACGGGCACTAAATGGTGCGCTTTATTTGGACGTACACGGTACACGTACTCATCAGGCTCTGCATGCACACACAACACTATGCAATCAGTCGCTGCTTAATCCCTTCACATGTCATGCCCCATGCCAGACTCACAACTCTTTCCGGAACCGCATAAACACTGGAAATTACACTGTACTCAGTACATATACGGTCTTTTCTTTTTCATATAACGTTTTAGTCTAAGTCTAACTGGCCGTTGATGAACTGAACAAACTTTTCATGGCATATCTGCATAGTTACACACTTACTGACTTACACCACCACAAGTTATGACTTGCGAGCAGCTCGCTACATCAAGCAAGTTACCAATCACCATGCCTACAGCAGGGAGCTAGCCCTGACAGCTTCTATAAAAAGGCACATGGCGCCGCTGCTGCTTCCCAAACTAATGGACATGGCGGAGGCCAAGCATTGCCGTTCTGCCACCTTCCTCTTCCTCGCCGTCCTCCTCTGTGGGGTGTGGCCGCCTCCCATGGCGTCCGCCACCCAGGACATGAAGTCCATCTACGCCGGCCCGAGGGTCGTGCCGGTGCGGCTGGGCCGGCCGGCGTTCGGGCCGGAGAGCCTCGCCTTCGACCACCGCGGCGGTGGCCCGTACACCGGCGTCTCCAACGGCCGCGTCCTCCGGTGGAAGGGCCGCACCGGCTGGACGGAGTTCGCCCACAACTACAAGCACAAGTGAGTGATCGATCCGTCAACCATGCAACGAACAGACTCTGCATGCACGAGGCGATGAGCTAATAACCGGAGATGTTCTGTTCACGCAGGACGGTGGCGGCGTGCGCGGCGAAGAAGAAGCTGGTTGATCCCGAGAGCGTGTGCGGGCGGCCGCTGGGCCTGCAGTTCCACCACAAGACCGGCGACATGTACATCGCCGACGCCTACCTGGGGCTCATGAGGGTGGGGCGGCGCGGCGGGCTGG
Organism: Poa pratensis; assembly: GCA_947311845.1. Classification (NCBI taxonomy): domain Eukaryota; kingdom Viridiplantae; phylum Streptophyta; class Magnoliopsida; order Poales; family Poaceae; genus Poa; species Poa pratensis. The sequence goes on along the minus strand of CAMZMU010000097.1, from coordinate 23,580,400 downwards.
CGGAGGTGGTGGCGACGGAGGCCGCCGGCGTGCCCTTCAACTTCCTCAACGGAGTCGACGTCGACCAGCAGACCGGCGAGGTCTACTTCACGGACAGCAGCACCGCCTACCAACGCAGGTACGTGCTGTAACGAGATTTATTACTGTCTCACCAGTAGTAAACAGTAAACACGCATGTGGTCGTTGTTTATGCACACTGGTCTGATCCGTAGTTTGCACGGTGCATTCTCATTCTCGTCTGGTACTTCTAAGTCGGAATGGGTAAGGTGAAACTGAACTGATCTGCGAGATTTGAGAAATGACCTAGCAAGTATACTTTGTTCTTTTTTTTGTAAAAGTAAACAATGTATCGACAGTGTCAACCAGATCGGCTTAACTGCGGTAGTTTCATCGCTCGAAAGGACAAAATGTTGACAAGAAACTGAAACTCTCTTTTCTCAAGAAACTTTAGGTTCGCCACCTGTCTTTACTATTATAGCAGTTGGAAGAATCTAGTGCAGAAAAAGACCAGTTGGAAGAACATACAATTATAGTGGACATTAATTTCCAGCTATCCCAAATTTAGCCTGTAGAGCACATCAAGTCGTTGCCAATCTTGTGGAAGCAAACACGGTCGGCTACCACTGTTCATTACTACCGTACAGCATTATTTTGGCATAAATTCGTTATGTTTCCCGTACGCTCGAAACAAATTCTTGAGAGTAACATGCAAAAAATGCAACTCATTAAGCTAGGCTATGCAGAAGGCAAGAATACCCCTACCGAACAAGAACAACGCTCCTACCGCTCGTGCTGCTGCCACCGACCAACCTGCTCAGCAGAATTAAGGCCCTGTCTGGAAGGAGCCAGAAAAAATCGCTACAGTATTACTCATGCGGAGCAGCTAGTGCAGTAGTCGATGAGCGTAATAATGAAATGACCTGACGCCGGATTGATAACTGACCAGAACTGGTGCAAAGCTCTCTGCTCTCTTGTCATCATTCATTCTTATATGTTGATCTCTGCATGCACCGCAGTGACTACTTGCTGGTGGTGCTCACCGGCGACGCCACGGGGCGGCTGATGCGGTACAACCCGCGGACGGGGAACGTCACCGTGCTCCGGTCCGGCCTGGCCTTCCCCAACGGCGTGGCGGTGAGCGCTGACCGGACGCACCTCGTCGTGGCTGAGACGTCGACGTGCAGGCTGCTCCGGCACTGGCTGCGCGGGCCGGCGGCGGGGCAGACGGAGGTGCTCGCGGAGCTGCCGGGGTACCCGGACAACGTGCGCCCCGTCAGGAGCGGGTACTGGGTGGGCATGAATCGGGACAAGGACTGGGCCGACAGCGGCACCACGCCCAAGTCCATCAGCGCCGTCAGGGTGGTCGTCGCCGGCGGCGGCGCCAAGAACGGCACGGTGGCCACGGCGCTGCGCGGGTTCGGCGACAACACGGTGAGCGAGGTGGTGGAGCGGAACGGCTCGCTCTGGATCGGCTCCGTCGACACGCCCTACGTCGGCCTCTTCAAGTTCGCGTCTCTCAAGCACATCAGTAAACATGGCTGATCATTGGTCCTACGCCGCAAGATTGCTATTCATGTTCCAGCAAGAGAAAATGTCACCTCGTGTTGTGAAGTAGGCAGGGAGTCCTGTGCTTGCGTTGCGTGGAGTGTGGACTCAACCTGTGTACAGTGCCCGTGTTTCCTTTGTTGTTGCAGGTACATGTTTTACCTTGGCCAAAAGTAATTAGTCATCGATGTCGTTGGTTCGGGAAAATGTATCAGAGCTCGAGGTAAATGTGTAGATAATAATCACCCTGCATCTGCAGTAAAATTTAGCTGCGAAAATTGGGATGCACAGCCTTACATGTAGATCCCATGAATTGGTACAGTTTGTCTAGTACAATTACCTTATTTCTAATCGACAGATGTACACACCACTGACGCCGCTGGCTCTAGTTTCACTAGTCTGTAATTCTGGTTTCTCATGGAGACCTGAACGCCTCCCCGGCGTAACGCACGTTGCCTAGCTCCTCTTCAATCCGCACAAGCTGTATGGAAATGGACAAACATAGTTCAGGGAGGATACAGCAAATAAAAAAACCGATCAACTCGGAAATTTTGTAACTGGAATCATAATGAGGAGGATATTTGCTACTTGGAGCAGTAAAAACAACGCCACCAGGAATGCGCATATTTACCTGATTGTACTTGGCTAACCTCTCGCTTCTGCACGGAGCTCCGGTTTTTATCTGAAAAGTATGAATGAGAGGTCAACTCAGGAACGCTGCTAGAACTACAGTACCACGGTTACAACTTCTGGTGGCCCTTACCTGCCCGCTCGCTAAACCAACGGCTAGATCCGCGATGAAATTATCTTCGGTTTCACCACTCCTGTGGCTGACCATAACGCCCCAACCAGCAGCTTTGGAATCAAGAGCAGCTTGGATTGATTCGGTAACGGTACCGATCTGATTAACCTGGAAAGGCAAACGAAGTTGAATGAACCACGTCCTATTCAGCAGCACAAGATTTTTCTCAGCTTACTACTAGTGTTCAGTATTAGAAGGGGACTAAGAACTTGGTGGTCAGCATGCTTTACATCGCACCTCCTATTTTTTGAATTTTTACATCGCACCTCCTAAGTCATTATACTAACAACAGAGAATCTAAGTAAACTAGTTACATGGGAAACATTTATGGAAGGCTGCCACAATCAACAAGCGACAAACAAAATACAAGAATGAGTGTGCCATTTGTCTATTGTAATAGCAAAAGAGGATGGAAGACATATACAATAAACACTTACCTTTAGCAACAGAGCATTGCAGGCCTTCTTGTCAATAGCCTCTACTATACGTTTTGGGTTTGTGACAAGCAAATCATCCCCAACAATTTGGATATCAACTGAGGATTGCAACGAAGCCCATGAGCTCCAATCATCTTGATCAAAAGGATCCTCAATTGATACAATAGGGAAATCCCTGACGAATTCTTTGTACAGATCACAGAGACGTGGTGCTGACAGAACATGAGCACCATCATTAGGCTGGTTCTTAAAGTTCAGATCATAGCTTCCATCCTTCATAAGGAATTCTGATGCTGCAACATCCATTCCAATTTTAATCTGCACCACAATGTTTCTCTCAGTTTTACAAACTGACACAGAAAAGAGGGATAAAAAATGTGGCCAGTAAAATAAGAAAAGTGGCAACACACCTTTCCAGTGTAGCCTGCCTTCTCAATGGCATCCATAAGCAAAACAAGGCCCTCCCTGTTGTCTTGAACATTAGGAGCAAAGCCACCTTCATCTCCAACATTGCAGGCATCTTGACCGTATTTCGCCTTAATGATGCCCTTAAGAACATGGTAAACTGTATCGTGGAAAAGTGAAGCACACATGACAAGCATACTCTCAGTGAGGATTAAAGATGGAACCACCCTATCTATGTTTACTAAACCATACTAGTGATAACTGACTAGTCGCAAGCAAGATGAAACACACTAAGAGGTAACATGGTTTAAGCAAAAAAAAAACAATGAAGTACCTTCACTGCCCATACGAAGAGCCTCAGCAAAAGAAGTTGCCCCAACGGGTAGAAGCATGAATTCCTGCATGGCCAGATTGTTACCGGCATGGCTACCTCCGTTTATAACATTGAAAGCTGGGACGGGCATGACAAGCTCCTTGGTGCCTGACAGCTCCTGAATATGTTTATATAGAGGAACTCCCTTTGCACCAGCACCAGCCCTGCATACACTTAAAGAAACTCCAAGAATAGCATTGGCACCCAACTGTGATTTGTTTGGGGTTCCATCGATTTCGAGCATGATCGCATCGACGTCACTCTGGTTCCTGGTAAAATCATAAACAAACTCTGCATTACAAACTAGATGCAAGGAACAGAGCCAAAGATGATTACAGGAGGTTAATAGCATCTCAAAATTTCAAACGGTTATCTGGGTCCAAACTAACAAGTCAAACGCAATAGCACATTTACGTTAACTTGGCAATCCTAGAAATGGAAACAGGGTTTGGTTACTTTGGTGACAGTGTGATTGAATGTTTCTCTCCACGATAACACCAAGTCCTAATAATTCATATGATTTCAGTCTCCCTCCCACAAACTTGGGGATTTAAGCCCACCATAAACAGTGGTAGGAATATCCAAAAATCATTTAGTGTTCAACAGTCAACACTCGAATTGGATGTTAGTAATTTCGCAATATAAACACAATTTCGTGACGTGCACCAAATGTCCCTAATGTAGTTCTTCCATGCCGCTTCAGATGAGGCATGCTCCACATATTATACCATCAGAAGCCCAAACATAATTCTAAACAAGACGTTACCATGGCGTCCCTTAGAAAAGTACTGTTAGATTGCTCAAGATATAAATAAACCAATCCCATAAAAAACCCATACTACTAAGGGGTGCAAATGCAAATAATAAAAGCTAACATGGCAAGTAATACAACTAATACAATGGAGAGGCTACTACTACTACAGTGATAAAAGAAGATAGGGTTTGCTGAGCACGAGCTTATACCAATGCTTAGTCAACTCTATTCCCTTCATATTGATCATCAATGCATCATCATCTTACCACAAATCAGGAAAGCAGCTACAGTTTACTTCACCAAGAGTTTTTTTAATCTTGCAGAGTTATCATCATTATAGACATGATAATAACATCACGTCTTGCAACACTTAGAAACTCCACTTCATATTCAGGAAAATGTGCTCTGAAGTAAAAACTTCAGTAATCACTGGTAAGTTAGTACAAATCTACGAAGCAACTAAAGTGATATGCTTAGTAAAGAATGGCATCATCATTGGATATCAATTTATTGAAGGAGAGAGCTTCAAATAAAATGACACTCATGTTAAACAACTGGTTGCAATTTGTAAAGAGATAACTAGTTTTCAGGACAACATGAACTTGTTTCCATGGTTTTCGAGTCGAGCGACTAGTCGAGACTAGTCGACGACTAGTCGATGAGTCGCTAGAAAATGTCGACTCGGCATCTCGACTCGACTCATTGGTTGAGTCGAACGACTCAATCGACTAGTCTCGACTAGTCTCGACTAGTCCAGCTTTTTGAGTCGAACGACTTGAAGTTGGCCCCGCCCGTCATATTTTTTCCAATATGCTTTCCTAGTTCCCCCCGTGAAACCTAGATCGCACCAGTTTCCCCCCGAGCCAAAACTGCTTTGGTGCTCACGACTCTCTCCCTTGGCTGCCGCCGCCCCAAGATCCAGCCGGCCGGCGCCGCCGCAAGGCCATTGCTCCTGGCTCTTCCCTCGTCTGCTTCTCCCTCCGCCCGGCTACTGCTGCTGCTGATCTGCTCCTACAACGGTGACCGCTGCTCCCAGGTCCCTTCACGGCTGCTGCTCCAACGATAGTTATATACAATTATACATATAATATGGTAATTTTATAGTACCTACTCATGTCGACTAGTCGACCATGAGTCTCGACTAGTCACGACTAGTCAAGAGTCGCTACCCCTGAACGACTCGTCGACTCGAAAACCTTGCTTGTTTCATGAAGTAATCAGGACTCTTGCTTCTTACTGCTCTGAATTTATATTTCCATCCCTTTTGTTTGCCCGGGAGATCTGTCAGCTCTTATTTTTCATTTGATCTGCAAGCTGTTACTAAAGTACTAGTCTACTAGACGACCAATAGCAATAGCAGCATGATTTGATTTGAACCAAATATTCTCAGTAGCAGGAATAGGAAGCTCGGCAGCGAACATGAGCAACAGTCACATTTTAAGTTCACAAGGAATGCATAAAAATCACAGGAGCAACTAACTCCTACAGAATCAAGCCTTAGGTTTCGCTCCATTACAGAATCACTAGTATTAAGCACTAATGAGCAACCCAATTCTGAACTAAACAACCTGAAGCTCCATGCATCGAGTAATCAAACTGGTCAACTCACTAAAACGCATACAGTACACTACACCGTGAGACTGGCTTGAGATGACCGGAACCAACATTTTTCTGAGACTGGCTTGAGATTTTGGCTTTTCTAAGCCGTTTAAGCTCACCTCACGTCGACGCCGACGAGCTTGGGCGCGATGATCTCGTTGATGTTGCGGACGGCGCTGAGCACGCCCTTCCCCCCGTAGACGGACTTGTCCCCATCGCGGAGCTCGAGGGCCTCGTAGATCCCCGTGGAGGCCCCGCTGGGCACGGCGGAGCGGTGGAGGCTGCCGTCCCCGGCGACGAGGTCGACCTCGACGGTGGGGTTCCCGCGGCTGTCCACGATCTGCCGCGCGCGGATCGACCGCACGGCCTCCGCCCCGACGGCCTTCGCCGCGGGAGCGGCCGACGCGGAGACCGCCGCGCGGACGGAGACGACGGAGCGGCCAACGGCGCGGCGCGGGGTGGCGGCGGCCGCGGCAGGCAGGAGGGGCTTGGAGGGGAGGAGGAGCTGGTGGGCCATCCTGAGAGTTTGGGGGTGCGGAGCGGAGATGCCGGAGCCGGGGTGTTATATAGCGGCGGCGGCGCGTGGAGGGTGTCGCCGGGTTGGCTGGTTCGTTGGGCGGAGGCGGCGAGGTTGGACGTCGAGTGTTTTTTTTTTTTTTTTTTTTTTTCGTCGAGGGTATTTTATTCTGACGAGTAAAAAATTTGAAGGAGCCGGTTGGTGACGGCGGCGAAGCGGAGGTGGCATGTGAGGGCCCACCTGTCGGTGAGCGGTTCCGTGGACCCGTGGTTGCTCTTTTGCCTCCTGGCTGGTGGCGTTTTGGCCTTTGGGGTTGGTCGTGGTCGCCGGTGGAGAACCAGAAGGACGAGGTGATACGAGTTCATCATGTGCGGAGCACGTGACCATTGTGTGCCGGCCAGATGGGTTATACTACCACTGGCCACTGCGAAGCAGAAACGGTGAAGTAATCAACAAGATATTGTCATATTTTCCTGGACATCGGAGGAAATTTCACATCTAGCACGTGCTCCGCAGAGGACTTAAGAGGAAATTTCATTCAGCTGTTTAAAGAGTACAGCAGAACTCTTCAGCAAAAAGAGCGAGTGTATAAAACTGCATGCAAGTCAACACATCGTCTTAAAACAGCAACAGCTTAGAACAGCCAAACCAACAATAAGATAACGGTAATAGGAAAACAGCCTATCAACTTACGCTACTGTCTAGGGCTCTGTAGAGCGGAAGCTACAGTCGGAGCAATCGATGTCTACGGTAACGTAGCACACTGGTACAATAGTTATGGTCCATGGGACACCATCAGATACACAAAAATGCTGAAATTTTGGTCACATAGCCACCAAGTCTTTACTAGCCAGTCTCTGGCCTACAGCCAAGTTATGCAGAATCAGCCGGCTTTGCCTCCTCGGGCTTCTTGGCAGGTGCCTCGGTAGTGCCCATCTCAGCTTTGAGATCGTTGACGCTCTGCTCCAGCTCATCAATCTTGGTTCCCATTTCATCTAGTGCAATGTGGTTAAAGGAAACAGAGGATAGCAGCCAAGAGGTATGTACAATGTACACAACTCATGGGTTCAAAATTTGATGAATTTTGTATAAGTATTAAAAATGCATGATGCAGACAACTCTGATGTCAATGTGATAGAAATTGGAACTTTGTGAGTATGCTTGTGAAAATTGTGTTAGCAGCTATGCACTGTTGAAGCAAGAATCTTGGTACACTGTCAAGTTGACAGTGTACCAAGATTCTTGCTACATCGAGATAAGTTACCAGTGTACACAAAGGAGTGGCTAAAACAATCGGAGAAAGCCTGCAATCTTAAGGAAATTCAAAACTAAGGGAGGACAAACTGGAGAGTAATAAGTAAAACAAATTGCTTCTAGTTTGCTCACGAGCACTGTAACAGCAGCATAGATTTCTCAAAACAACAATATGTTCCCATAGTTATTATCCGCTAGTGGTGTGTGATATACTGATAATTCATATGTGCATGTATACTTGGCTCATTTTTTAGTATAAAAAAGTTGCTGAATGTTAAAAGTTTCCATACACAAATTTAAAAAGAAACACATAACATTATTGAGTATTTTTTACATATAACAGCAATACAGCATCATCAATGCATAATGGCATCAAAATAACCTGACATCCATATAAGAATAAAATGCTATCCATAGTTAACTGTGCATTGGCGTAAGATGCTGAACCAATGTGGCCATGAAGAAAATAATGGTAACAGAAAGAAAATAATGATATACCGCAGGTAAAGGATATTCTTTGACACAATGTTCTGGGACATAGACTCAAACCTTGTTTGCTGAAATGCATCATCATGTTAATGAGTGTAAAGTGTTTGTAAATACTTAAGCGTAGATGTTATAACAAAAATGTATCCAGAGGCACTCACCATCTGACCGAGGAGGTTTTGCACCTGAAATAGAAAGCTTACTGTCAGCGAAACTATTTATTTCTGTTAAACAAAGGGATACCGTTCTGGGTTTTCAAAAGCGAAATAGGACTTCTTCACTAGTTAAAGACAACCACAAAATTTGGCTATTAACCTAACCAGCCACTAAGTCTATGCTATGCCAATGTTTTTCACCTTAGTAGTTCAAACAGCAACTGAATCCGGTACTGCTACAATTCACAAACACTCCAATTTGATGCATAAAGTGCGTACAATACTACAATCACGTTGAAGATAATTCAGGTCTTATGTTCAGACGATTATTTAACAGAAACAAAAAGTATCACTAACGTGAAAGATGTAAGCCTGCAATGGCATGATGCATATAAATATATAACATCAGAACTTACAAATGCTGTCATGTCCGTTGGGTTCTGTGATGAGGGGTCTGAATCCATACTAGCCTGCAAGAACAAATTCAGTGAATGAGTTAACAGCAATGATACTATACAGAAGAACTAGATAAAAGTGAAACTAAATTACTGATGTGTCAGGTTATTAACACGTCATGGGTCAAATGTAGCACAGTTTTAATACTAAAAATATGGTAACTACATATCATACCAAGAAAGACATGCTTCTGAAAATACAGAATTATTTAATGTATTTTGGCAGATGTACGCATGATTGTATGAAAAGGTAAAAGGTAGATGTACTCAAGAAAGTAATAAGAACCACACAGTGGAATATTAGTTCATATGAGCAGATGATAAACAGTTGTGATGTTGGAATTTATTCATAGCATCCTAATGGTCAAGGGGAAGTATATAAAAGACGAAAAGGTGACAAGGAAAAGGTAGGCAGACATAAATATACTCCATCACCAATTGCTTGACCAAGAATCAAGCATTTATCCTTAATTTTGTTATTCGGCCACTAAGTCTATTGTACTGGTAGACCTTCCGTACGAGGTAGACTGAACATTTTACTACCTTATAAGTTGTACAATAAGGAGACAAACAAGAAAACATCACATGGTAGAGGGCTTTGTAGACAAGCCCTATGGTATCACTGTTCAGTCTCCTAGTTTCCATTTCCCCCTCCATTCACTCTCATCAAGATCATGCCCCTGAGTTCATGTTCACTGCTCACGCTTCTAGTGTCATCTGCCCTCTTACTACTGCGCATGATACTTGACATTTCTTGTATCGTGCAGGAAGTGCTCCGCCGCATCCTATCAATGAGGACCTCAAGTTGGTCTCTCAGGCCGTGCCTTGTCAGCCTATCCCTCAAAACCTCACATGTGGCCTGATACGGTGGGATGCCTTCATCCACCATCATCACAAAATAGCTGCAGGCCTCCTCTAATCTTCCCTTCTTGCAAGATAGTCCATGGATCATGACAGCATAAGTTGCTGCGCCTGGGTGAAAGTCACGCTTTTCCATTCCATCCCAAATCTCAACAGCCTTATCAATCCTTCCTATACCAATCAACATTTTTAGCAGCATGTTGTAAGAATGGCGGTCTGGTATGCACAAGCCTTTATCCATTCTTGCAATGATCCTCAAGGCCTTGTTGACTTCATTCTTCTTACAATGTGCATTAAGCAGTGTGTTGTAACTCCAAACATCAGGCTTTTCGCCTCGAGAGATGATCTCACCAAGGATATTGTAAGCCTCCTCAATCTCTCCCAACTCACACAATAAACGAATTATAGCATTGTATGTGAAGACATTTGGTGTGAGGTCGTGCATGCGCATCCTATCTAGCACAAGAAGAGCGGCGCGAGCATCCTTTGATGCACATGCAGCACGAATGAATGGACCATAAGTGGCTGCATCCGGAACAAGCCCACGGGTTTGTTGCATATCTTTCAGATGTTCCTGTGCACGCGCAATATCACCTCCACGGCATAAGGCATCAATCAATGCATTGTAGGCTGGTACGTCAGGCTCGACACGTCTCTCGACCATTTCATCAAACAGCTTCTGCGCGCTTTCTGGCTTTTCCACAACAGCCCACCCAGAGATGAGGATGGTGTAGGTTTTCGCTGAGACGTCGAAATGGGTTGTCGATTCTCTGAAAAAGGGCTCGGCATGCTCTACAAGGCCATTATGTGACAAGGCAAAGAGCAGCGAGTGAAAATCGGCGAGGATCGGGTGGAACCCAAACCCCGCCATGGAGGAGAAGGCCCGGATTGCGTCATCCGGGAGAAGCGCGCGTGAGTAAGCACGGAACAGCCGCGAGAACAGGCCTCGCGAGAGCGCGGCCGGCGGGAGGTCAGACAGCAGCGAGCGCAGCAGCGGGAAGAGCCGCGCGCTAGCGAGCGAATTGGCGAGGATGAGGAGCGAATCCGGCCGGTGGGAGAACCCGGGCAGCGCCGCGGCAAAGAGGAAGAACCGGAGCGATGGCACAGGGAGGTGGCGGCACCGGCGCAGCACCGCGGCCGCCGCGTCGGGAGTGAGGCGCGGCGCGAAGCCGCGGAGCGCCGCGGGGAGGTCGTGGAGCGGGCCGCGGAAGTCGCTGAGCACGCGGCTGAGCGTGCTCACGAACCCCGGGTCGACGTCTGGGCTTCGGCCTGGGCCTGGATCGGGGCACGGATCCTGGGGCGCCGCGGCGAAGAGGCGGGGGAGGGGGGAGGGGAGCACTCCGCGCGGCGGCACGCGGCGGGGCGCTGCGAGCGATCTCGCGGCGGATTGCATCGGTGAGGCTGTGGTACCAGCGGATTCGCGAGTAACGTAAGGATGCACGCGTGCTAGCGAGCACGAAATGGATATGGAAGTAGAGGGGATGCAGGGGCTTACCGAGGAGGTTCGGATCGCCGAAGGAGGAGGGGGGAGTCGCCGCCGGCCGGTGGATTCGGAAGAGCTCGCGGTAGTCGGTAGAGACGTGTGGTTTGTGACTCAGGTCGAAATGAGAAGCGAGGGGAAGAGGGCCGCGAGGATGACAGGTGGGGTCCATCGGCCGGGTGCTTTGTAAGGGCTTTGAATTTTGAAGAAAAAGGGCTCCAAACAATGGCCCTTCCACTGTTTCGCTTTCGATTTTTTTTTTTGAGACTAACACACCGTCACTTTTTTTTGAAAGGATCTACACTGCGTATTCAACAAAGAATACAAAGAAAGAACAGAAATACGCAGTAGTACAAGCCGTCGAAGCCTAGCGCAACAGCAGCTCCAGAGGACGCCGCTGAACCTCCGCGTCGCCTGAAGAACTCCACCGCCGAGCACCGCCGGAGAAGGAGACACCAGGCCGCCGCCAACCCCGGGAAGGGGAGCACCCCACTCATGTAGAAGACCGCATGGGCCGTCCGCCGCAAGCGACAGGTTCGGATCGTCGAAGGAGGAGGGGGGAGTCGCCGCCGGCCGGTGGATTCGGAAGAGCTCGCGGTAGTCGGTAGAGACGTGTGGTTTGTGACTCAGGTCGAAATGAGAAGCGAGGGGAAGAGGGCCGCGAGGATGACAGGTGGGGTCCATCGGCGGGGTGTTTTGTAAGGGCTTTGAATTTTGAAGAAAAAGGGCTCCAAACAATGGCCCTTCCACTGTTTCGCTTTCGATTTTTTTTTTTTTTTAGACTAACACACCGCCACTTTTTTTTTTTGAAAGGATCTAAAGAAAGAACAGAAATACGCAGTAGTACAAGCCGTCGAAGCTTATTCATTACTTAAGTTCATAGGGATACAAAAATGATCTGGAGATTCCATTAGCCACACATGGCGGCCATATTCGCAGTAAGCAGACGACCTAGCTAGGCCGTGTGCTTCTTTGTTGGAATTCCTTCGCTCATGAACGAATTCAACCGGCACGAAGTCTGCAGCTCGAAGCTTGATATCTTGCAGGATCACACTAAATTTGCCTCTGTAATCGCCCTCCATGCACTTGATCACCTCGATACAATCGGAAGCCACTCGGATTCTTGTGAGATGCAGATCCCGAGCGAGCGGCAGAGCCTCACGGCATGCCACGGCTTCAAGGACAGCTGGGTCCGAGGAGCCCGGCGTGACAAGAGAAGAAGCTCCTAGGTATTGGCCTGCGTCAGACCTACACACCGCAGCTACAGCTCCAACATTCCCTTGCTTCCGAACAACTGCGTCAACATTTATCTTCACAACTCCCGCCGGTGGAGCGATCCACCTGGGCTCCGGCGATCGGAGCTGGTTTGAGTTTGGTGGGCTGCTCCTCACGGACGCCACCTCCAGATCCCTGATCATCGACTCCACAAAGGCATGCGTAGAGATTGGGCTTTTAAATATACCTTCATGTATAGCTTTACGTCTAGCCGACCAAATCGCCCAAAGTGTGACTAGGCAAAGGATCAGGTCGTCGTGGTTCAGCGTCTTCATCAAGGTGAAGAACCACTGCTTTGCAGCAGGTTCTGCTATGTGTTGTATATGTTCGCTGACGGCCTCCAGAGCCAGCGCCCAAACACTGGCACTCATGTTGCACTCTAGCAAAGAATGGCGCCAAGAGTCGGGCATCCCGCAAATGGAGCAGACAGAATCAGGTGCCATATGTCGATGAAACCGAACATCCCCCGTAGGGATAGAGTGCTTCGCCAATCGCCATAAGAACACTCTAATCTTGGACGGAACCTTGACTTTCCACAAAGTTGTCCAATCTTTTTCTTCCCTCATCTGTTCAGATCCTGAAGCTGTACCATCCAGCCAGGCCTCACGCCGTTGTTTGGTATTTATAATCATGCGATATGCAGACCGAACAGAAAACATTCCGGACCTCTCATAGTGCCAAGCCCAGGAATCATCAAATCTTGCTAAACCAATAGGAATGGTTTGAATTACCTCAACATCCATCGGAAGGAAGAAACGACGGAGTTTTGGGACATCCCAAGCTGCTGTAGTCTCATTGATAAACTCAGCAACTGAAACTGGTGGGTTCGACTTGAGACATGCGATCGGTCGCATTGCATAGTCTCCTGGGATCCAATTATCATTCCATGTGTGGGTGTGCCCTCCCGACCCAATGCGCCGAATCAATCCTTGCTTTAAAATCTCCTTGCCTTCCACAATCGAGCGCCAAATCTGCGAGGCGTGGGAGCCCACCTGAGCCTTGAGAAAGGTACCCTCTGGGAAGTAAACTGCCTTCAAAATCAAGGCACTTAGAGTTTCCGGGTTTACTAAAATTCTCCAGGCTTGCCTAGCCAAGAGGGCAAGGTTAAACAACTCGATATCCCGGAAACCTAGTCCTCCTGCATACTTGGGTTTAGTCATTTCCTCCCAAGACACCCAACAAGTTTTCCTTTTGCCATCACGACATCCCCACCAAAAATTCCTTTTGCCATCACGACATCCCCACCAAAAATTCCGAAGCAGGCTATTGATCTGTTCACATAAACCCCTCGGCAGTTTGAAACAGGACATGGAGTACGTGGGAATGGCCTGTGCTACTGACTTGATTAGAATCTCCTTGCCGCCAAAAGAAAGGAAATTTTCGAGCCAAGCCTGTACATGTTTCCATACCCTGTCCTTTAAATATTTGAAAGCTCCTTGAACTGAGCGTCCAACATCTGACGGCATACCCAAATATTTCTCACTCAGAGTTTCATTGGGAATATTCAGCCTCTCTTTCATAGCAATACGAACACCCCCTGGGCATCCTTTGCTGACGAAAGCTGAGGATTTATTAAGGTTAATCCTCTGACCCGATGCCTGGCAATAAGAGTCCAGTAGATCAGCCACTTCCCCCGCTCCCTCCACACTTTCTTTAACAAACAGCAGGCTCTCATCCACAACAGTAAGTAGTTAACCGCCGGAGCGGAGCTCGCCACCTTTAGTCCTTGTAGGTTCGATGATTGTAACAAACTTCTTGATTTTAAAAGGCTCGAAAGGCCCTCTGCTACCAGTAAAAACAAATATGGGGAGATGGGGTCTCCTGACGGATCCCACGAGATGGTTTAAAAGATTCAGAAGGGGAACCATTAAAAAGAACTGAGAAAGAAACTGAAGATACCATTCTCATCACCAGCCCTACCCAAGATGGTGCAAAACCGAACTTGAGCATCACAGCCACCAAGTACGCCCACTCCATGTGGCACCCCGATCCAGATGATCGAGTTACCCCATATACCAGTCCCAGAAACACTGGATATATGACAGCTTGATAAACAAAGGCAAAACCAAATATATTCATAAGGCTTCGAGTTTGCACAAATACAAGTTTACAACACGGGTGAGGCTCCAGCTCTTGCGCAACAGGCGCACACAACAGTATGTACATTATTTCTCTAACATCGAGCCTCTAGCGGAAGTCGTAGCGGAAGCGAAGATAGTAGCGTGGCGATAGCGGCCTTATTCCACAGGGTCCTGCCTGGGACACGGGTTCCTAGTTCTCATAGAGCGGGTACTCGGCGACTGGTTCAGCAGGGTCTGCCACATGAAAAGCCAGGTAAGTACTTGAAGTACTCGCAAGACATCAGCCCAAAAACAAACAAAGTCTATCTATATGGCATGGCATGGTTCAGAAAGTATCATGGCAGGAGTTCGGGTGCGAGGGAGAGTCCAAGCTTAACGGTTGGACAAAACTTACCTACTTACCTTAGTAGGGATATTTTCATGTCATCAAGTGAGATCACGTTTCTCACTCAACAACTCGTAACCACAACTAGGCTACCAAGCCACTAGCCAACTCTGGCTTAATTCACAACTTCCCGAGTCCTTAGCCAACTCTGGCTGGACTTCCAATAATTCCTGAGTTCGTTGGGTCTCAACTTAATTTATTTCTCCAAGTTCGACTGAACTGACTCATAGTGTGACTTGACCCAAACGTCGTCCCATAACCCAGGGACAAGGCTAGACATCCAGATTTACACTCTCGAGAGGTTGCAACTTTTATCCACACACTGAAGTCTAGGCTTGTACCGCCGGTACCGAAGTACTAGAACCAACCATGGCGGACAGCACAAACCCATACTTCCACAGACGTTTACTCTACCAAGACACTCCCTGTATAGCCACCGACATAACTCTATGCCTTATGCAGAAGTGAATCCGGCACGTCCCCAACCCATGAGCGACGCCTAGCTCCGGAACCTTCGCAAGCCTAGCCCCGACCAACTATGGTAACCGACTAGACTTGCCAAAGAGGTGGCATCAAAGGAGGCTGATAAAATACCCGGCCATGGTCCGCCCACACGGACGACGCATGGTTGTGCTGGTTGTGTTTGGTGAGTGGCACTACGTGACTCAATCTAGTCGAGGGAGGTGATTATCTTCTTAGTCATTTTGTTTGATTACAGACATCAACATTAACAAAGTAATACAAGGTAACCTCATAACAATAACAACACAGAATAAATTATCACTTGCAGGTAACATAACAATAATAATACCCGGTGACTATGGCGGTTCCTCCAGCCGGTGTCACCAGGGGTTAGTGTTCACAGAATAAATAACATAGTGTTTCAAACGGATAACCGTGGCGGTTCCTCCAGCCGGTGGTCACCGTAAAGAATGAACCGAAAAGCACTCATAGAAGTGAGAGAGCATCCATTCCACTCGAGGTTTATTTCGACGTGGTGTCAGCAATCTCGGCAAAAAGAACCAAATGGAAAGTCAGCGTCCCAAGCGTCGCAGTCCAGGTGGCTTACGCCAACCACGTTTGACGAGGGACAAGAAGCAAATAACTCTTTTGGCAAATGCCCCCAACTCCGAGGATCATAAGACGACATTCGTCCGCTCCTCACCTCGGCGAAGAGGAAAAAGCAAACAAAGCCCCGCAAGCGCGAGACGCACAGTTGTAATATTTCCCCCATTCCTTCGACTGAGGCGGTTCCTCCGGCCATTGTCTAGGGGACGGGAGTGATGCACAGATAAGCAACTATAAGGTAGTGCAACAATTTAAAATGCAATATGGCATGTGAGGTGCAACAGATATTAATTCAACAGTCAAAATATTTCCTAAGTTCGACCAAGTTTGAAATTGGGTTGGTGGCTTGCCTTCGGGTTCAGAGACAACTCCTACTCCGTCGGAGAGGTTCGAATCTATCCAAACAAGACAAACATGCATCAAACTCCCTCCTAAATTATTTAAATAAATGCCAAAAAAAAATTCAAATAATTCTTTTCTGGTTCCATTTGAAAGAGAAAATTCAAACAAAGCCAACAAAATTGGTTTCATATTTTTCTGACCATTTTTCAGAGAGATATTGCAATTCAAAGTTTGGTTTAATTTCTGCCCTTTTTTTAACAGAAAAATAAAACAGAAAAACGGTTCAGGAAATGATTAAAAATCTGACTAATGGGTCCCACATGTCATAGACACTACTCGAAACGTTATTTCGCGCGGGAAAGAAGAAGAACAGGGCGCCGTCTCCGGCGAACTCACCGGCGGCGGTTCCAGGGAGCTAGGGCGACGGGGAGGTGAGGGAGAGGAAGCAGAACGTCTCGGGGAGGCCTGCCGCAGCTAGTTCGAGCACCCACGCTTGACGGGGAGGTCGGGATGGAGCGGAGCTTCTCCTCCCGCGGCTCCGGCGATCTGTCGATGATGGATACGACGGCTCCGGCCACCGTTCACCCTGGCGAGCACGGCATCGTCACCGTGGTGCTCTGTGGAGCGTCTGGGTGGAAGGAATCGATCAGGAGAGGGCTAGGGTGGTCGAATCGAGGTGGGGGCAGTGCGGCTCGGGCTAGCTCGCCGCCGGCGATGTGGTGCTCAGCTGGCTCGGGAACTGCGTGGGAGAAGGATTGGGAGGGCAGGGAGGTGGTGCGGTGCTCAGTGGTGGCCGGGGTGCCCTTCTTATAGCTCCCCGCGAGGTGGCCGCCATTGATGGCACGGCGAGGTGTCGTTCACGGCGTGGTGGCGCAGTGGACGGTGCGTCGCGAAACCGGTGGCACAGGAGACGCACGCGGCACAGGAGGAAGCGAGTGGATGAGCTCGGGGCGGCTGGGTCGCTGACGAGCGGGGCCCCGGCGGCGCTGTGCTGGACGGCGCGTCGGCTAGCGGTCCGGGCGCGTGCGGAATCCTCCTCCGGCGACGCGTGGTGGCCAGGAGGTTCAGGGAGAGGAGGGGAGCACGCTGGGCGTGGTGTGGGGCGCGGGGAAGCTGAACGGCGACGACCAAAACGTGGCGGCGCCGTCTGGCTCGGTCTCGCCGGCGGTGATCACCGTTTGGCTATGCCAGAAGCGGCAAGTGGACGTTTCTCTCAGCTCCGATATCCAAATGAGGTGGGGTTTTCACCACTGTGCGCCAAATTCAAAACCTGCAACTTTCCTGACTATGGTTTGCTCAAATTCAAAAGTTGGTCCGACTAGATTTTGAGAAAAACAATACTGGTCAAAAAGAGTTTTAAGTTTTGGAGGGGTAGATGGTGTTAGATGGATATGCCCTTTTGTCCTGAGGTAGGAGTGATGAAGGGAGCTTATCCATGCCTTGGATTCATCCAGGAGAAATGTTTTTGCTAGAGTTAAAAATGTTTTGAGAAAATGGGCAGAATACAAAAAGAATTGTGGAGGGAAAATTTCCAAGTCATGGCCCCATATTTTTTTATAAAAGTGACCCACATCAACTAGGGAAGGTTCCCTAATTTTTGCAGAATTTTTGGAGACATAAAAATAGGGGTTCCTTTGTAAGGTCAATAAAAGGGTAATTTTCAAAAAGGAAAAAGAATTTCCCAATTAAATATTTATCCAGGGTTAAAATCACAAATGCAAGTACCAAGTGGGAGGAAAATGGAAAGCACAAGATCCCACTTGAATTATCATGTTTGCAAAGGTTCAAGATTTTAAAAGATTTTCCGGAGGTTTAAGTCCGAATGCACATGAAATAATGAAACAATGCAATTTGGGAAAAATTTCAAAAAGGCCAAAATTCAGGGTGTTACAGACCTTCCCCCCTTAAGATGAATCTCGTCCTCGAGATTCCTGTTGCTCGTTGAATAGATACGGATATTCTGTCTTTAGCAAATCTTCGCGCTCCCAGGTTGCCTCTTCCTCTGTGTGCTTGTCCCACTGAACCTTGTAGAACTTGGTGACCTTGCTGCGAGTGCGGCGTTCTGACTCATCCAAGATTCTGACGGGGTGTTCCTCGTAAGTCAGTTCGCTGCTCAACTCCATTCCTTAAAGTCAGCCTGCTTGGTTGGGGGTGAGATGCACTTCCTTAGCTGGGATACGTGGAAGACGTCATGTACTCCAGCCAATTCCTCTGGCAGTTCCAGCTGGTAGGCTACTGATCCTTTCCTTGCCAAAATCTTGAAAGGTCCAATGAATCTTGGGGCAAGCTTTCCTTTCATGTGGAATCTTTTCAGGCCCTTGAGAGGTGTTACTCGAAGATAGACATAGTCGTTTTCTTCGAAGTGAATCTGACGGTGTCGCCGGTCGTAATAACTTTTCTGGCGGGATTGCGCTGCCTTGAGCCGGTCCCGAATCAGACGTACTTGCTTTTCTGCCTTCATCAAATCATCGGGCTTAAAGATCTTGCGGTCTCCAACCTCGGACCAGTTTAGTGGGGTTCGGCATTTTCTCCCATACAGGGCTTCAAAGGGTGACATCTTCAGGCTGCCTTGGTAGCTGTTGTTGTATGAGAACTCTGCATAAGGTAAACTATCTTCCCAACCTGCTCCATAGGCGAGCACACACGAGCGGAGCATATCCTCTAGGATTTGATTAACCCGCTCGGTTTGACCGTCGGTCTGCGGATGATAGGCTGTGCTGAAGGATAACTTTGTTCCCATGGCATGATGTAGGCTTGTCCAAATTTGGAGGTAAATTGTGTACCTCTATCCGACACAATGGTCTTCGGGACTCCATGGAGTTTGACAATCTTGTTCACATAGAGTTGTGCCAGTTGGTCCGAGCGGTATGTGGTCTTGACGGGGATAAAGTGAGATACCTTCGTCAAACGGTCGACAATGACCCAGATAGAATCATTCCCTCGGCTGGATTTGGGAAGTCCGACAATGAAATCCATACTTATGTTGTCCCATTTCCACTCGGGTACCTTAAGGGGTTGGAGATATCCGGCGGGTTTCTGATGCTCGGCCTTCACCAGGTTGCATACATTGCAGCATGCGACATAGTAGGCGATATCCTTCTTCATACCGGACCACCAGAATGTTTGCTTCAAGTCTTGGTACATCTTGGTGCTTCCCGGGTGAATGGAATAGGCAGACTCGTGGGCTTCCCTGAGGATCTGCTGTATTAGTGGCCTTGTAGGGTACACAAAGGCGGGTACCGAAGCGGAGTACTCCTTGGCTGTCCAGGGAAAATTCCTTGGCCTGACCCAGCGGTATCTTGGCCTTGATCTTGCTTAGGCCGGGGTCGTTGGCCTGCTCGGTTTTTATTTCTTCCTCCAGGTCTGGCTTTACTTCCAGGTGCTTAGATAGGCCTTGTTTCCCACGCACAAGTTTAGCTTTGCGAACTCTTTCTCCAACTTGGCCGCATCTTAGGGGGCTTCCTGCTCAGAGCATCTGCTACCACGTTGGCCTTCCCGGATGATAATGAATCCCAAGGTCGTAGTCCTTGATTACTTCCAGCCACCTCCTTTGCCTCAGATTGAGGTCAGGCTGGGTGAAGATATACTTCAAGCTTTTGTGGTCCGTGTAAATCTCGCATCTTCGACCAATAAGGTGGTGTCGCCAAGTCTTCAGGGCGAGTATGACGGCGGCTAATTCCAAGTCGTGGGTGGGATAGTTGAGCTCGTGGGTCTTGAGTTGCCTTGACACATATGCGATGACCTTTCCTTCTTGCATGAGTACGGCCCTAGCCCATTTCTGCAGGCATCACAGTATACGGTAAAATCCTTGGTATCATCGGCAACACCAGAATTGGGGCGGTGGTTAACCGGGTCTTTAACTCGTTGAAACTTTCCTCACACTCATCTGTCCAGGCATACTTGCGATTTTCTTCAATAGATCCGTCATGGGCTTGGCTATCTTGGAAAAGTTTTCGATGAATCTTCGGTAATACCCGGCCAATCCTAGGAAGCTTCGGATTTCTGATACGTTGGTGGGAACTTTCCAGTTTAGCACATCGGAGATCTTGTTGGGGTTTACAGCCACACCGGCTCCAGACAACACATGTCCTAGGAATTCCACTTCCTTTAACCAGAATTGGCATTTGCTGTACTTGGCATAAAGTTGTTGCTCACGCATTCTTCCAAGAACCAACTGAGGTGTTCGGCGTGCTCCTCCTCATTTTTGGAGTAGATGAGGATGTCGTCGATAAACACCACAACAAACTTGTCGAGATACTCCATGAATACCTTGTTCATCATGCCCATGAAGTAGGCTGGAGCATTTGTTAGGCCGAAGGACATAACTGTGCACTCATACAATCCATATCTGGTGGTGAATGCGGTCTTGGGGATATCACTTTCTCGAATCTTCAGCTGGTAATAACCCGTACGGAGATCAATCTTGGAGAATACTCGGGCACCACGGAGTTGGTCGAATAAATCATTGATTCTCGGGAGTGGGTACTTGTTCTTGATGGTGACATCATTGAGAGCGCGATAGTCGATGCATAATCGGAGGGTACCATCGCTCTTCTTTGCAAACAAAACCGGTGATCCCCAAGGTGAAATGCTTGGGCGGATGAACTTTTTCTGAATCAATTCGTCAAGCTGTTTCTTCAGTTCCACTAGCTCGGGACTTGTCATACGGTAGTGTTTCTTGAATATTGGGTTTGTCCCTGGTACAACTTCAATTGCAAATTCAATATCACGGTCAGGGGGCATTCCGGGTAATTCATCTGGAAAAACATCCGGGTATTCACTGACCACATACACTTCCCCTATCTCCGGGGCTTGAGCAAGAAACATCTTCGCATTTATCTGGTGAGGCTTATTTGGCACATAAGTGGTTCGTATGCCTTCCGGGTTGGTGAGAGTAACTGCCCTGGTTGCACAGTCGATCTGAGCTGCATGCTGAACTAACCAATCCATACCCAGGATGGCGTCGAGGCCGGGCACATTGAGAGTGCTAGCTGAGCGGGAAATTTCACTTGATTGATGCTGATTGTCAGATCTTGACACATGGTGTTTGTTTTCATCTCCGAGGCGGGGGTTTGTATCACCAAAAGATGGCCCAAAGGGGAAACGGGAAAACGGTGTTTGGCAACAAAATCCTTCGAGATGAAAGAATGGGAAGCTCCAGAATCGAATAAAATCAGCGCGGGTTTAGTGTTGATAGTACACGTACCAAGCACTACGTCTGAAGCTTCATAGCTTCTTCTGCTGACATGTGGTGGACACGGGCAACTTGAGGTGGCTTGATCGCACCCGCAGGGTGGTTGTGTTGGAGTTGTTATTGTTGCCGTTGTGGAGGGGGCAATCCTTGATGTAGTGTCCTGTCTTGCCGCACTTGAAGCAGGAGTTCTCCCTCTTGCAATCATCCACTAAGGGGCGCTTGTGGTAGAATCCTTCCCGGGGTATCCATCCTTCCTGGGTTGATTCCAGGTGTTCTGAGGTGTTGAGATCCGGTTGTTGGGTTGCCATGGGCGTGGTTTTGAAGAACCTCCTTCATGCTGGTTCTTACGGGGCTCGAACTTCCGCTTGTGGGAGTCATAATTGAGCGGTGCTCCTTCTCTGAAATCAGTGCCGTGTTGATCATGGACTGAAAATCTGGAAACTGCAGAACACTGAGCTGAGTTTTTATGGTCTGATGCATCCATGAAGGAACCTGTCTTTCTTCTTTTCTCTGTGTTGATGTCCTCAGGTGCATAGCGAGCAAGGTTGTTGAACTTGGTCAGATATTCGCTGATGGACTTGCTGCCTTGAGTAAGTGCCAAAAATTCCTGCTGTTTCATTTTTATGAGGCTTGAGGGATGTAGGCCCTGCGGAATGCTTCCTGAAATTCTGCCCAAGTGACAGGGGGTCCATCGCCTCTGGCGTCCTTTTGGTTGTCCCACCAAACGCTGGCAGGGCCCTCAAGGTAGTGGGTAGCGAAGGGCACCTGGTCTTGCTCGTCCACGCGAGCGAGCTCCAGTTTCTTTCCCATAGCGCGGAGCCAATCATCAGCCTCAAGTGGGTCATCAGCATACGCGAACTTGGGCGGTTGTGTGCGCTGGAAGTCTTGCAGCTTTGAGCGGCCTGGGGGTGGAGCATTACGGGCTTGCATGTACGTGCCAAACTCTCTCATGATCTGTGTCAGATGCTGGTTGTGGCGTTCATCCATCATCATCATAAACTGACTTGGGCTTGGTTCCTGATTTGGTGGAGGAGGAGGTGGTTGCGGAGGCTCGGGATCCTCGCCAGCTTGTCGTGCGGAACGACGAACCGGGGTTCCTTGGCTGCTACTCGCACCGCTATTGGGCCTCATCCTGAACTGCTGAGTGTAATGGCGCGTATCATGAGCATCCATATGGGGAAGGTGTAACATCCACGGAAAAACCAAATGGAAACACAGTTTGCAAAAGAAACACAAGCATGATGTTATACAATGGATGATGGGGTTACAAGATTCAAGCACTCGCTATTTTACAACAGATGCAAGGTAAAGATACAAGCTACTCGTACAGGATACATGGTACAAGATACAAGACGCAAAGCACTCGGTACCAGATGCAGGATACAACTCTACCACTACATTATTCAAGCACGCGATACATCGGAAAGTATAGTACACTAAGCGATGTCGTCTCCGAGCGTCTAGAACTCCATCTCGAGGGGTGTCGCTGGCGTGGCGGTGTCGAGAGGCTCCTCCGCGGGGCTGTAGTCGGGTGAAGCGCGGCGTCGCGGGAGTCTCCGGAGTAACTCTGTGGCTCGGCCGCCTGGACGCGACGACGCTGAGACCGAACGGGAGTGAAGCGTGCGTAGTAGTGAGCGCGCTGCTACGAGTGCGGGAAGGTGGCGTCGGAGTGGGAGTCGGGAGAAGCGGGCAATCCCCCTCCTAAGCTGCTCGAGGGAACTCTGCCTAAAGGTGGGAGACGAGGTGGGCGACTAGAAGTGCCGGACCCGGGAGCTCGCGTCACATCGGCCAAGGCCACGTTGGCGCGAAGCGAGGCAAACTGGAGAAGGGTGATGTGGAGGTACTGGTGGAGATAGGTGGTGTACTGAAGAAGGGCGGAGAGAGGTGAGCTGGGGTCACCTGGGTTGGGGAAAAGGATGTCCCCGTTGTCTAAAGCCAACCTCGGGAAGTAGGCGTAACGGGTGCACTGCTTCATGACGGGATCGAAGGTGCGAAGAAAGAGGATGGCGTCTCCTGCAGCCTCCTGTATGGCTCGAGACGCCTGAGCAGAGACACCGGAAGTGAGGGCGTGCTCGATCCCTGCGGACACGGGCTCCGGGCGCAAGTGGACGGTGGCGGTGAACTCCGAGGTGACCCTGTCGAGACGGTTGTGGTACACGTGGTAGGTCGGGGGAGGTGCGCCTGGGTAGAGGTGGTCCCAGATCTCCCGAAGAAACTGCGGAAAACCGGGAACGTGCACGGCGGTAGTCTCGGCGAGCAACTCTGCCATCTGTGACAGAGACAGAATTCAAATAAAGTGAGCGTTAAGTTTTAAAGCACAAACAGACAGAGAAACATTGGAAAAAGTTGTCAACACAACAAGTTCTATTCTACGTCGTCCAAGAACTAGGGTATCCTACAGGCAGTTAGGCTCTGATACCAAGCTCTGTGGCACCCCGATCCAGATGATCGAGTCACCCCATATACCAGTCCCAGAAACACTGGATATATGACAGCTTGATAAACAAAGGCAAAACCAAATATATTCATAAGGCTTCGAGTTTGCACAAATACAAGGTTACAACACGGGTGAGGCTCCAGCTCTTGCGCAACAGGCGCACACAACAGTATGTACATTATTTTTCTAACATCGAGCCTCTAGCGGAAGTCGTAGCGGAAGCGAAGATAGTAGCGTGGCGATAGCGGCCTTATTCCACAGGGTCCTGCCTGGGACACGGGTTCCTAGTTCTCATAGAGCGGGTACTCGGCGACTGGTTCAGCAGGGTCTGGCCACATGAAAAGCCAGGTAAGTACTTGAAGTACTCGCAAGACATCAGCCCAAAAACAAACAAAGTCTATCTATATGGCATGGCATGGTTCAGAAAGTATCATGGCAGGAGTTCGGGTGCGAGGGAGAGTCCAAGCTTAACGGTTGGACAAAACTTACCTACTTACCTTAGTAGGGATATTTTCATGTCATCAAGTGAGATCACGTTTCTCACTCAACAACTCGTAACCACAACTAGGCTACCAAGCCACTAGCCAACTCTGGCTTAATTCACAACTTCCCGAGTCCTTAGCCAACTCTGGCTGGACTCCAATAATTCCTGAGTTCGTTGGGTCTCAACTTAATTTATTTCTCCAAGTTCGACTGGACTGACTCATAGTGTGACTTGACCCAAACGTCGTCCCATAACCCAGGGACAAGGCTAGACATCCAGATTTACACTCTCGAGAGGTTGCAACTTTTATCCACACGCTGAAGTCTAGGCTTGTACCGCCGGTACCGAAGTACTAGAACCAACCATGGCGGACAGCACAAACCCATACTTCCACAGACGTTTACTCTACCAAGACACTCCCTGTATAGCCACCGACATAACTCTATGCCTTATGCAGAAGTGAATCCGGCACGTCCCCAACCCATGAGCGACGCCTAGCTCCGGAACCTTCGCAAGCCTAGCCCCGACCAACTATGGTAACCGACTAGACTTGCCAAAGAGGTGGCATCAAAGGAGGCTGATAAAATACCCGGCCATGGTCCGCCCACACGGACGACGCATGGTTGTGCTGGTTGTGTTTGGTGAGTGGCACTACGTGACTCAATCTAGTCGAGGGAGGTGATTATCTTCTTAGTCATTTTGTTTGATTACAGACATCAACATTAACAAAGTAACACAAGGTAACCTCATAACAATAACAGCACAGAATAAATATCACTTGCAGGTAACATAACAATAATAATACCCGGTGACTATGGCGGTTCCTCCAGCCGGTGTCACCAGGGGTTAGTGTTCACAGAATAAATAACATAGTGTTTCAAACGGATAACCGTGGCGGTTCCTCCAGCCGGTGGTCACCGTAAAGAATGAACCGAAAAGCACTCATAGAATGAGAGAGCATCCATTCCACTCGAGGGTTATTTCGACGTGGTGTCAGCAATCTCGGCAAAAAGAACCAAATGGAAAGTCAGCGTCCCAAGCGTCGCAGTCCAGGTGGCTTACGCCAACCACGTTTGACGGAGGGACAAGAAGCAAATAACTCTTTTGGCGAATGCCCCCAACTCCGAGGATCATAAGACGACATTCGTCCGCTCCTCACCTCGGCGAAGAGGAAAAAGCAAACAAAGCCCCGCAAGCGCGAGACGCACAGTTGTAATATTTCCCCCATTCCTTCGACTGAGGCGGTTCCTCCGGCCATTGTCTAGGGACGGGAGTGATGCACAGATAAGCAACTATAAGGTAGTGCAACAATTTAAAATGCAATATGGCATGTGAGGTGCAACAGATATTAATTCAACAGTCAAAATATTTCCTAAGTTCGACCAAGTTTGAAATTGGGTTGGTGGCTTGCCTTCGGGTTCAGAGACAACTCCTACTCCGTCGGAGAGGTTCGAATCTATCCAAACAAGACAAACATGCATCAAACTCCTCCTAAATTATTTAAATAAATGCCAAAAAAAAATTCCAAATAATTCTTTTCTGGTTCCATTTGAAAGAGAAAATTCAAACAAAGCCAACAAAATTGGTTTCATATTTTTCTGACCATTTTTCAGAGAGATATTGCAATTCAAAGTTTGGTTTAATTTCTGCCCTTTTTTTAACAGAAAAATAAAACAGAAAAAAGGTTCAGGAAATGATTAAAAATCTGACTAATGGGTCCCACATGTCATAGACACTACTCGAAACGTTATTCCGCGCGGGAAAGAAGAAGAACAGGGCGCCGTCTCCGGCGAACTCACCGCGGCGGTTCCAGGGAGCTAGGGCGACGGGGAGGTGAGGGAGAGGAAGCAGAACGTCTCGGGGAGGCCTGCCGCAGCTAGTTCGAGCACCCACGCTTGACGGGGAGGTCGGGATGGAGCGGAGCTTCTCCTCCCGCGGCTCCGGCGATCTGTCGATGATGGATACGACGGCTCCGGCCACCGTTCACCCTGGCGAGCACGGCATCGTCACCGTGGTGCTCTGCGGAGCGTCTAGGTGGAAGGAATCGATCAGGAGAGGGCTAGGGTGGTCGAATCGAGGTGGGGGCAGTGCGGCTCGGGCTAGCTCGCCGCCGGCGATGTGGTGCTCAGCTGGCTCGGGAACTGCGTGGGAGAAGATTGGGAGGGCAGGGGAGGTGGTGCGGTGCTCAGTGGTGGCCGGGGAGCCCTTCTTATAGCTCCCTGCGAGGTGGCCGCCATTAATGGCACGGCGAGGTGTCGTTCACGGCGTGGTGGCGCAGTGGACGGTGCGTCGCGAAACCGGTGGCATAGGAGACGCACGCGGCACAGGAGGAAGCGAGTGGATGAGCTCAGGGCGGCTGGGTCGCTGACGAGCGGGGCCCCGGCAGCGCTGTGCTGGACGGCGCGTCGGCTAGCGGTCCGGGCGCGTGCGGAATCCTCCTCCAGTGACGCGTGGTGGCCAGGAGGTTCAGGGAGAGGAGGGGAGCATGCTGGGCATGGTGTGGGGCACGGGGAAGCTGAACGGCGACGACCAAAACGTGGCGGCGCCGTCTGGCTCGGTCTCGCCGGCGGTGATCACCGTTCTGGCTATGCCAGAAGCGGCAAGTGGACGTTTCTCTCAGCTCCGATATCCAAATGAGGTGGAGTTTTCACCACTGTGCGCCAAATTCAAAACCCTGCAACTTTCCTGACTATGGTTTGCTCAAATTCAAAAGTTGGTCCGACTAGATTTTGAGAAAAACAATACTGGTCAAAAAGAGTTTTAATGTTTTGGAGGGGTAGATGGTGTTAGATGGATATGCCCTTTTGTCCTGAGGTAGGAGTGATGAAGGGGAGCTTATCCATGCCTTGGATTCATCCAGGAGAAATGTTTTTGCTAGAGTTAAAAATGTTTTGAGAAAATGGGCAGAATACAAAAAGAATTGTGGAGGGAAAATTTCCCAAGTCATGGCGCCATATTTTTTTTATAAAAGTGACCCACATCAACTAGGGAAGGTTCCCTAATTTTTGCAGAATTTTTGGAGACATAAAAATAGGGGTTCCTTTGTAAGGTCAATAAAAGGGGTAATTTTCAAAAAGGAAAAAGAATTTCCTAATTAAATATTTATCCAGGGTTAAAATCACAAATGCAAGTGCCAAGTGGGAGGAAAATGGAAAGCAAAAGATCCCACTTGAATTATCATGTTTGCAAAGGTTCAAGATTTTAAAAGAGTTTTCCGGAGGTTTAAGTCCGAATGCACATGAAATAATGAAACAATGCAATTTGGGAAAATTTTCAAAAAGGCCAAAATTCAGGGTGTTACACTCCACACGATCATAGGCTTTCCTCATATCCAGCTTGAGAGCGCAATGTCTGTGTTTCTTGGCCTTATTTCGCTTCATAAAATGCAAGCACTCATAGGCTGCTATGATATTATCCGTAATCAATCTCCCCGGTACGAAGGTTGATTGTTCTTGCGAAATAATTTCTGGAAGAACCTTTTTCAACCGGTTAGCGAGGACTTTTGACGCAATTTTATAAATAACATTGCAGAGACTAATTGGTCGAAACTGTCCGAGCTCAGTCGGACTTGCTACCTTTGGTATCAATACAATGAAGGTTTCATCCATGATCTCCGGATTATCTTCTCCCCTCAAGATGCGCAAGACTGCAGAGGTAACATCAGGGCCACACAGCTCCCAATTGCGCTGGAAGAAGTGTGCTGGATAACCATCCGGACGGGTGCTTTTGTAGGAAACATCTGAAAAAGACCCGTCTTTACCTCTTGCTCCGTGTATGGTGTGGTTAACTCCACGTTCATTTGGCTCGATACCTTGCTAGGCACCGTGTCCAGGACCACTCACATGCCTGTCGTCCCCTCCGACGCATACAGATCATGGTAAAAACTCCGCGACATCTAACTTAGTTCATGCGGATCATCCACTAAAACCCCGTCCGAACGCTGTAGTCTAGCAATTTTATTTTCCTTCTGCTTGCACGCTGGTGGAAAAACCGGGTGTTTTTATCTCCCTCCTTGAGCCACTGGATTCGAGACCTCTGACGCCACATAGTCTCCTCTTGGTGCTGCAGCTCAACAAGTTGATCACATATTTTAACTTCTGCATGAGATGGGCCAACTCTGCCCGGCGCCGCTCTCAATCTCTCAAGCTGGTCTCGCAGGTCCTTTAGACGCTTCGTCACATTACCAAATGTGTGGGTATCCCACTGCTTCAACTCTCTAGTCATTTTGCCGAGTTTCATTTTAACCGCACTGGTACTAGCTGCTTCCCCTCCCTCCTGCCAGGCTTGCTTAACTAGAGGATCCAAGCCCGTATGTGCCTCCCACATGACTTCATAGCGGAACACTCTCACTCCCGTACCACTACGTCGATCACGCGGCATAAATTCCAGCAGAATGGGCAGATGGTCAGATGTGGCCGCCGTGAGATGATGAACCTCAGCCAGCGGGTAGCGCTCACACCAGCTCGCCGTAGCGAGTGCTCTATCCAACCGGGTCCGACAGTAGGAACCTCCTGCCACCCGTTTTTCGAAAGTCCAAGGGACACCCTTGTAACCAAGGTCTGACAGCCCACAAACATCGACAGTTTCCCGGAACTGTGCGATCTGATTGTTGCTTCTTATCTGAACACCGTCATGCTCCTCCCTCGAGAGAACCTCGTTGAAGTCGCCGATGCACATCCACAGGAGATAAGAGGAGGACTTAATGAATTTCAACATGTCCCATGTTTTGTGCCTCTCCCGCACCTGAGCTTCTCCGTACACACACGTCAGACGCCACGGTTCCATATCAGCAGATGAAACGATAGCATCAAGGCGATACTGAGAATAAGGAAGAATTTCTATATTTATTTCATTATTCCAGAAGATCCCTAAACCTCCACTGCGACCATTACTACTCACAGCGAAAGAACGATCAAAACCTAGCGTGTTCGCTAGTCCTTCCACTCTACTCTTATGCACTTGAGTTTCAACTACACATAAAATAGAGGGGGCATACTTCCGTGCAAAAGCGCGGAGTTCGTTAATTGTCGCGGCCATGCCAATGCCGCGACAATTCCACTCGGAGATACTCATTGCGCCCGCGGTCCTCCGCCGAGGAGGCCGCCGATTCCATCGTTTCAATACCCACTTCACCGCTCTCTTCATCACCACGCCTTACTCCTTTTGCCGCTGCTGCAGCAGCTTTCTTCATCCTCTTTAACTCCTTTGGGGGGACATATTGTGGCGGCGGAGGTGGAACCATCTCCTTAGACCCCCCCCCCCCCCCCCCAGTCACATCCTTGTCCATGTTCAGCTTCTTTTTTGCAGTAGGGTTTTCAGCTCCGTCACCACCTCTTCTAGGGGCTTCAAGGGACTAGAAGCTGTGTCATCTAGCTCCGTGCCACCCCCATCACCAAGACCCGCCTCAGCCGAGTTGCGCTTACAGGTAGTATCTGTCGCCGCAGGCTTTGCCTTCCATTTGTGCTAGTTTCTTGCGTTTCCTACATTCACTAGTACAAACGAGTACTATGGCAACGGCCAAAATGCTCTATGGCAACGGAAAAACCATCCGTTGCCCCGCTTCCGATACTGATGTGGGGCAAGTCACGTGCAACGGTTATATTAACCGTTTCCTTTGTGGGTCATATATATTAAAAAAATGCAGGCCACCGGCAACCACCGGTAGCAGAACCAGTCAGTTGACTTTACTGTTTTGTACAGGATACACATCAACATATATATTAAATTATATTCTCACCCAACATAAATAGGTCTAATATACAAGTCGCGGTTCATATAATACACAGATGCAGAAAATAAAAACATGACAAAACCAGACTCGATCTATCAGCATGCTTCTGGTTGAATTGGAGTCGTACTCGAATTTCTTTGTTGTTGAGCCAGCCCCTGTGTCCTACATGAGAACATAAGATATTTACGTCCTTGTAGTTCACTGAGAATTAACTAACTAGCTACGGATGAGAATCTACTATACTCAGAATTAATTGGAGAGAGAACAAGCAACATCGCGTGAGACAAAATATTGTGCACTAATTAGCATCCGTGGGATCCATGGGAAGAGAGAAGCATCAGCAACAAACATGGAGACAGAAGAAGCACGAGATTACCAGCGCTTTTGCAGATCTCGTGCAGGCACGGACAGCTGCTCCTAGCTTTGCCATGGCATCAGTCCACTGAAGTCTCCTTGACGTGACAGGCGACCCCAATCCTGAACGGCGGCTACATCTCCGTCCTGCTGGACCTGAGCCTGGACGTGAAGCATGACGAGGTGGAGGTGAGGCGGATGGCACTCACGGCGTCGTTCTGCATCGGAGATCGGCGCGGCTCAGGCCATAGATATGGCAGGTTCGTGACACAAGAATCAGTGAAGGTCAACAATTAGTTGGTAGGTTCGTGGTGGAGAAATTCACATAACGGAGTAGGATGTACCAGATCTACAAGATCTCCTCGAGCGTACCTAGGGGAAAGCTTCGGTGACGCCCGGGCCAGCACGGATAGCTTCCGAAAAGAGATCGATCGGTGATAGTGCTGGGTGGAGGCAGGCAACAGCAGCAGAAGGTCGGGGAGGAGGTCGCTGGAAGCAGGCAGGAGCTTCTTCTCTTTGTCTCCAGCTCGGGGAGGAGGTCGCTGGAGGCACATCTACGCGGTGCGCCGCTTCTGCTGCTTCGGCCGGTGCATCGGGGCGGCCGACGGCGAGGCAGGGTTGCCGGCTGGGAGCAGCACGGTGTGCCGGCGACAGCAGCGGCGCAGATCAAGGAGTGGGAGGAGGGAGTGGGTGGCGCACAGTAGTGGTAGAGAGAAGGAGAGGGGCGCCGTGGGAGAAGAGAGAAGGCAGATCGAGAAAAAGGGTTCGTGCGGCGCGAGGCTAGGGTTTGCGAGTATTTATGGGAACGCGGAAAAAGGCCTCTTGGGCCGAGCTAAATTGCATACGGAGGTGAAATTTTCCGTTACTGATATATCGGAAACAGTTAATTTTTTTGTCCGTTGCCAATGTGTCGCGAATCCGCTGCGGGAAAGGCATGCATTTTGTTTAACCGTTGCCTTCGTGAGCGCTGACTGTTGTCTTTTTTCTGCCGTTTCCATATAGGGGTATCCTTTGTGTCGTTCTGTACTAGTGATTGCCGCCTGCCTGAGCACCACCTTGTCCTTTTTGCCCCCCACGGGTCTGATCAGCAGCTTGGAACCTCGCGGAGCCCGTGAGCGCATACCCGGAGTGCCCGCACGCCAGAACTGCTCCTCCGCAATCATCCAACCACCGAACTGAAGTTGGTCTTCCTCAAATTCTCCCGTGCCACACTCTAGGTGCGTATGTCCCATAAAACCACAGTGCTCGCAGTGTTTCGGTAACTTCTCATATTTGACCTGAAGATACATGCGATCATAGCCCTCTGGGGCGAGAGGTACCATCCTCACCAGCGGCTGATTTGAGTTTAGGTTGACTCGCACTCTATGAAACTCACCCATACGGGTCTACACTGCTGCAATCTCCACCCAGACAACTTCTCCAACCCTGCTCGCGAGTTGGGTTAAGACTTCCTTGTTCCGAAACAAGGGTGGGAGCTTGTGGATCTGTATCCACGCTTGAACCTTACTCGGTATTACCGACGGCACCGTCAAAGGGCTCTACCATAAGAGCACATCCCCGGAACAACCAGGGTCCATCCTCCATGATCCTCTTCCCATCACCTAGGCACGCTTGGATCACGAACAGATTTGATTCAACCGGGTGAAACTTCACCTCCTGTGCCGGCGTCCACGCCGCAAGCATCGTCTCCTTCAAGGATTGCATACCGAAGGACTTCCTCGTCAGCACTTTCGCTGCCGCCAGCCACTTGACCTTTGGCCATGCACCATTCGCTTCTTTGCCCAACACCACATCGTTGAGCTGTGCCTCATGCAGCCTCAGATTTTTCAGCATCGCATCCACATCGAACTCCTTAGCCGCCTTTCCTTTACTCGTTGTCGCCATGGCGACAAGCAGTCTCAGATCGCGTCGAAACCCTAGGACTCTCCAACCTCCGCCAAGGCCGGGAAGCCGGACCAGCCAGCCCCGTGGTCAGCCCGAACAGAGGGAGGCGAGGGAGGGCGGTGATCGCGGTCAGAGACGGTGAATCCTTCGACGGAGATGGATCGCTGCCGGAGTCATAAACCCTAGAAGACTAGGTCGTACCTGCGATTAGAGCTTTTTGCTTTGGCATGGGATATTGGGTTCCCCTTTAAAAAAAGCTGCTACACTGCTAATGGGCCGGACCAAAAGATATTTGTTTAACGTTTTTTACACCGAATTCTCTAGAGAAAAGGCTTGTTTTCAGGGTTGTTCACATGTGTATTGTGGGAATGCACTAGTGATGTAAACAGAATAACAGATTGGTAATTTCTGAACTGAATCTGTTTTAAATGATCCATATCTTATTTTAAGCAATCGATGGGCTCTAGAAAAAGACTTGTTTTAAGGGTTGTTCACATGTGTACTGTGGGGATGCGCTAGTGATGTAAACAGATTGGTAATTTTCACATTGAATCTGTTTTAAGTAATCCATAACCGATTGTAGGAAATCTGACGATAAGAATATCCGATTTTGAATCGACACCTTGATACGATATAGGATCTGGTATGCAAAATAGCATCTGAATATGAATTATCCAAACTTAATTAAGAAATATGATAGATTTAACCAAATAACTCAATTTGTTCCGAAAAGTCAAAGCTATTGTACCACAATTATTAGTGAGTGAGTTGCGAAGCTCGACTCACTAGCTTTTAACAACTACACATTTGCCCTCGCTAAGAAAACAATTGGTCTAAGTCATTTTGATCTCATCTATCTGTACATATATCTATACTACTATTAAAAGAGCAAACTTGTGTTGATACATTAAATCTGTGCCGTTCAATATTGATCAATGACCCAGATCGATCCAATGTTTGACAACTCAACACATCTTTTCGTTTTCTTTTTAATTACACAGATTGCCACCGCAAATAGAAACCGGTGGTGATGATCTGGTATGTCAAAACCAGCGACCAACCCACGCGTAAAAAAAAAGATAGCAATCAGAACAGGAGAAGGAGATCAGATCGGAAAGGATCGGGAGAGAGAGAAACATACGTACATAGTCTCCGTGCAACTGTGGTCTCGATCGATCTCAATTATCAAGTGCCTTACGGCAGCATAGATCACAACTGCTCAGAATTCTCGGCCGCGACAGAGCGGCCTAGGTCATCCTGCATGTCGGCGAGGATGACCATGGCGCCCCTCCTGATGAACTTCGTGGCCATTGCCGGCCTTGCCCATGCCGCTTGCGTCATCGGTGCTGTTTTTCATTATTCGGCTTGAGTTTCTTCTACTATGTTGCAAATCTACGCTCGCCGCATGCTCCTCCAGAAAGGGCTTCTCCCAGTCCAGAACACGCGCATGGCTGCTCTTGTAGCAACCTGAACTTCCGCACTCTGAATTACGTGTAGTACTTTTATTTTGATGTGTAGTACTCTGAACTTGATGGTATGTATTCAGCGTGTAGCTCTGCATTCAAATGTCGCTAGCTATGAGAATGCGAAAACTTGGGATGGAATTGTTCGTGGTTTTGGTGTAAATTTTGGTCGCAATTGTTTGTCATTTGAGAGGAAATAAGAAAAGTAAGTCTATGACACGTGGCTCCGATTTGTTGAATAAATGGACATTTCCGGTGTGGGGCAATTTCGCCCCCATTCCGTGCCCACATGTGTCAAGTTTTCGCCATTTTATCCGTTTGGGGACATTAGACATTTGCTACATGGTAACTGACTTGACGGTGGACTTACTTAGAACAAGATCATGTAAATATGCTTTGTCTGTTCTCGCTTAACTCTTTTTTCCTGTTGACATGTACATAAGATTGAAAATGATTTTTTTGAAAAATATATATATTCAAGTTTGAATGTGGTATCACAATTAAATTTTTATGGAGATAAACTTCAATTAAATTATAAGTAGCCAATAACATATCAACAAGGAATCCCATCTTTACCCACATAAATTTCACATACGGATTTAATTTAGTCAGTATAGTTATAAATTACTATGTCACCAACATTATATAGACGTGCGTTGCACGTGCAATTGTACTAGTCTCCCTAAAAAACTCAATCATCGATATTTACTCCTTTATCTCCTCATCCCTATAATCGTGTCTGGTTTCATATAGTTCTATCCCTAATTCTCTCCATTCCCAACTATATATGCCATATTTAGTTATCCGGAATCCCAAATCACTGCACGTGGTCCATGTTTTCATGTACTCCCAAATCCCAAGTAGCTTGCTAGCTTCCACACGCGAATCTCTGAGAAAAGATGACTTCGCCATGCAAGTCTCTTTAAACTTGCTTACTGAAAATGTCCATTTTGTGCTGATATCGAGCTGGCTGGTCCATGAGGACTTGTTTGTCGTGTGCTTGTCCTAGTTTGTTATATATGGAAGATATCTAAGTAACATTCTTCATGAAACGACATGATCAAGTAAGCCGTTCTCCCGAAATGGTTAAATATGTATGTGTAGTACAAACTGTTAAGGGTGGAGCTTAGTAATCGAGATGCATTAGCAATGGTGCAAGCGAGAATCCTTCCATATTGCCAACAACCTCGACCTTACTTTCTGCCACTTCTTTGTTGATCTCTTTAACTCATCGACGCAAGTTGGCCGTAATCCATGTATGTCATCTTGTCGAAATCCAGACCCTTAACAATGCTTGGTTTTCTCATTATGCGTGCTGATGGTCCAGTGCATAACATCTTGTTGAATAATATGATGTAAAAAACCTTCAGAGCAAGATTTTCTACAGTTCTCATCCAAACTATCATGTACTTTCCTTTATCACCTTCCCTCTCATTCTCTTCATCCTGTACTAACGTCTCCAACAATGTTTGGAGACGAGTTGGGCTGACTTTTTCTCCTCTTTTTAACTGTAGACACCTTCTCTATCTCCACTTGCTGACGGTCTTGGAGCTGTCTGTTTTCCGTTCGGCATGTCAGTCAAATTGTGAATAGCATAACGGTTAATCTCTATCACTTTATCTAGACCAAATGACATAGTCATTGTATGAGGGCCAATTTTCATCATGCAGAAACTCATGCAGTTCAAGTTAATCGAAGCAGTGGCGGAGCTAGATGAAAGGGCATGGCGCCCCATGTGTGGTTTTGGTAATTAAGATCAAGTGGATCAAGATCGACGTCATCTAGCTCAAGATCGACTTGAAGAGATCAAGATCGACGTCATCTAGCTCAAGTGGAATGCGCAAGGCAAAGGTATGATGTTGATAGGGTTTCTATTTTACCGGTCTCTTGGTACTAGTTGGGAGACCGGGTTATAGGATAGATACCGTACTATCAAGAGGGGCTCTCATTGAGCTTTAGCGTATCAGTTGGAGAGATCTCAAACCTTTGCATACTTGCCTTCATCATCTTTCTTGGTTCTTATTTGGATTTTCTCTGTGTGGGGTTTTGGAGCTTGTTGTGATTAACAAGCTCAAGATCATCAAAAACGGTTTTAGTATGAAAAACTTGTTGGGTTTTTGATATTGGAGGTTTACCGGTTCGTCCTTTTTAGAAAGGTTTTACCTTTCTACATTTGGTTTTATCCTCCCATGTTGGACTATGATGTTTCTCTGCATGATCTTGTAATGCTCGTTGCGGTGATTCCAACGAGCTCAAGAACATCGAAAACGGAGTTCGTATGTAAGAGATATCATGTTTTTTGTATGTGTGTTTCTGGAATTCCGGGTGATTCCGGGTGAAAAACAGATCCATTCCGGACGGCTCGGAATTCCGAGTCAAAAACAGATCGATTCCGGAACAGCTCGATTTGGCTACTGGTCTTGTCCGGAATCAAGTAAGTAGACATCCGGAATATTCCGGGCATCCGGAATTCCGGACGAATTCCGAACTGATTCCGATCTATTCCGGATCTATTCCGAATTGATTCCGGACGGCACGAAAACTGCATAACGGTCGGTTTTTGGGAGCCTATATAATGGGGCCTTCTTCCCCAACGGTTTCCCAACTCTTGAGCACGGTTTTGCCCCCCATTGTTGACCCTTTGAAGCTTTGCTATCTCTCTATTCCTCCATGATTCTTGCCTCCAATTAGAGGGAAAAGAGAGAGGAGATCTAGATCTATCATTCCACCAATCAATCTCTCCTCTAAGTGAGGGGAAGCTTTTGGATCTAGATCTTGGAGGAATTTGGTGTTCTTCTTTGTTCTTCCTCTCTTCTCCCCCCAATAGCATTAGTTGCTTTGGTGGGATTTGAGAGTGAAGGATTTTGAGCACTTCTTGTGTTCTTGCCCATTGCATCGGTTGCATCGGTTTGAGTTCTCCACGGTGATACGTGGAAGTTGAAGTTGAGAAGCTTGTTACTCTTGGGTACTTGGGGTGCCCTAGAGCTTGTCCTCTTGGGTACTTGGAGTGCCCTAGACGGTCCTTGTTGATCTCGGAGTTTTGGTGGCTCGCGGGATAGTTGGGAGCCTCCAATTAAGTTGTGGAGACGTGCCCCAACCTTGTGATTCTTGTGGCTTTGGGAGCCGCGGGAATTCGGTGAGAGCTTCCAATTAAGTTGTGGAGTGTGGCTCATCCTTGTACGGGTTCGGTGACCACCCTCAAGTGTCCCATAGTGGTTCGTGGCTCTCTACATTGGTAGAGGCACGAAGGAGATTATGGTGTGCCATTTGACGGCTATTCGGGGATCACTTTGTGACTCCGCACCGCTCCAACGGAGACGTAGCTTCCATTGGGAAGTGAACTTCGGGATAAATCATCGTCTCCAAGTGCCTCGGTATTTCTATACCCGAGCTTCTTACTTATGCAATTTACTTTGTGATAGCCATCGAGCTTGAAGTAATATATCTTGCTATCACATAGTTGTATATCTTGTTTAGCATAAGTTGTTGGTGCACATAGGTAAACCTAGCTTGTTTAGGTTTTGTGCTTGATAAATTAAACGCTAGTTTTATTCCGCATTTATTCAAGCCTAAACCGTAAAGAACTTTAAATCGCCTATTCACCCCCCCCCCCTCTAGGCGACATCCGTGTCCTTTCACTAGAGCAGAATTTCTGGGGTCGCCACTCCTTGTGCATCCGTAAGAAAGGCTGGCTGGGGGGGCAAATTATCCAAAATTTCCTAGCTAAACCTAGATTACATAGGTATTTAGGCCAAAAAAAATTAAGTTGCGGGGGGGGGGGGGGGGGGGGGGGGGGGGGGGGGGCGGTGGCCCCCTCTGACTTACGCATAGCTCCGCCTATGAATCGAAGAGTCTATTTTGGTGTTCATAAAATCACCAAACCCTCCAAGCCGCTTCTCTGTCAAAAATATATGATCAACGTGTCCTTACTTCATAGCTGCAACACAAATGTATAGCGAAAATAATGATTAGGAGCTTTCACATATATAACGGTATTAATTAATTATAATGACTAATGAAGATTACTATGAGAAAACATATTTTCTATAAGTTTCCTACGTGGTTGTCCAATCATTAGGAGCTTTCACATATATAAAGGTATTAATTTAATCGTCTTTGCCACTTAACACAAATGTATAGGGAAAATAATGAATTGATTTTAGGCTAGATAAACAATAAAATCAATTTTTGTCGTGCAGACCACAATAAATTAAAAAAAAGTCCCGCGAAAGGAATGTCGAATAAATCTTGCTATTCCTTATTTTTTGGAATGTGTCTTATTGAGTATCACACGAAAATTATACTTGGAATCTATGATATTGGAATATCAACGTGGATTTGCTACCATGGGTGGTAGCTACGCATGCAGTTAGAATCGTCCGATGTGTTCTAACCGAAGCCTGCTTAGCACACAGATGTGCCCTTTGTTTGCTTCACGCCCAATGTTTTCAGCTGGAATGTATTAGCCTGCGTGGCGTATTCGTGCTACTATTCGCTTCCGTTAACTGTGTGCAGCGTGGTCTGGACTCACGCCCGTTCCCAATTTCGGTCACAGCAACGAAAAGAAGGTCAAAACAGCACCATGCCTCGCTCCACCGAAGAAAACGGATTTTCTACAAAAGGTTCCCAATGAAAAAAGAATTTCTGTCCGGCTAGTCTCTCTCGCGTGCTTGACCAACGCGATTCCCTCCGTCGTGGGTCCACGGCCCTCTCCACCAAATCCGGCGAAGGAGCCGCATCAAGACGGCGAACACGGGTCACCTGCGTGGCCGCGAGCGCAAACCACCCGCGCCTGTTCCCATTTTCGTTCACAACAACGAAAAGAAGGCCAAAACAGCACCCATGCCTCCCTCCACCGAGAAAACGGATTTTCTACAAACGGTTTCCCAACGAAAAAAGAATTTGTGCCTGGCTAGTCTCTCTCGCGTGCTTGACCAACGCAATTCCCTCCGTCGTGGGTCCATGACCCTCTCCACCAAATCTGGAGGAGCCACATCAAGATGGCGAACACGGGTCACCTGCATGGCCACGAGCACAAACCACCCATCCCAGACACCGGTTACCACGAGCCGCGGCTTGTCGAGTATAGCTGAGCGACGTCCCTAGGCCCGTCCGCGGGTGATGGCCACCGTGCGCGGATGGCAACGCTCACCCTCCCCAGTGATTTCGGCCGGTGCGCGGTGGTAGCGGGAGCGCTAGCGTCTTCACCTCCGGCCGGCCCCAAATCGACGGCTGACCCCGACTTCCACCACCTTCTCATCGTGTCGCATCCCGGCTCCATTTTTTTCGAAAAGTCTAAGCTAACATATTACACAATTAATAGTACTAAGTTGTTGAGTTTTACTCGTTGGCTAGGCGTCATTGAAGCATGTGCGGATAGTATATTGACTCTTGTGTTTACGTTATTGTATCCATGTGGACCTATGTTATTCATGTAAAGTTTGTTCAACTCTATTCTATCAACTATGTTTGGTTGTATAGTTTGGGATCTACTTATGCAATTATGTATCTGATTAAAAAATTCACCTCGAATCAGCTCTGTTTCACTTTTGAATATGCAGACCAACGTAACGAAGTACTCAGCCCGCGAGTGTCCCGAGATTATCAATTTGACCAACGTGATATAAGTTACAATATATTCGTATGTTCCACAATATAAACATTTTGTCTAGCCAAACACCTAGCTAAAACGTTTTTAGCTAGCCAAAACGTTTTATATTGCGAAAAGAGGGAGTACCATTTAAAACTTTAAATAATATATATTTTCCAACGATATAATTTATGTATG
The DNA here is from genome assembly GCA_947311845.1 of Poa pratensis. Classification (NCBI taxonomy): domain Eukaryota; kingdom Viridiplantae; phylum Streptophyta; class Magnoliopsida; order Poales; family Poaceae; genus Poa; species Poa pratensis. Next base: position 23,540,791 of record CAMZMU010000097.1, on the reverse strand, counting down.
AGACAACTAATATTATATTAGTTAAATTATTAATTCGGTGACACGCGCGGGCCCTATAAACACGACTCGAGAGAGTAATTTCCACTGATGACGAACTCAATTCCTCGAGGCAATCGCAGGCTCGCAGCAATCTTGGATTTGTTGACGTTCAGGGTCAGCTGCAAGCATCCAGCGTGGCCGGGTTGGAGATGCCGGGTGCGTGGAATGCAGCATCTTGGAGACCGAGCGATTAGAAAGTTGAAACTTGAAAGTAGTGCGCCCCCATCATCCTTTGTTATGCTTATCAATGGACGGCTAATAATACCCATACGGCCCTACTGCCAGGCACGTCTCCCGGCTTTACGTACTCTGTAATCTGGAATGGCACAATAATTTGACTTTAATTTGGTAGAAATAACGTATTTTTAGTGCATGGTACTATGATTGTAAGCGCATACCACTAAACAACATAATACTCAGCTTTCTAGATCTGACGAAATTCACCGAACCTCGAAGATCGAATAGAATTACTCCCTCCGATTCAGAAAAAGTGTCGGGGAAGAATAGCCTGCCACGTACAAAACTTTGGTATTAGCTACGACAATTATTTGGAATGGAGGGAGTATAAATATGACAGTAATCAATTAGTGGGCAGTCACCCTCTGTTAATGCTTAATTTATAAACAATCTAACTAGTAGTATAAATATGAGTGTGGCATTTTGGTGCTTGAGTTCAGTGTAGCCTGTTTAAAAAAAATTGCATTTTAAGTTTCAAAAAATCAAGAAGAAAGTCCGAGATGTAGATAGTTATATGATATAAGAGTGTGCATAATTTCAACTCAAAATTCATTATATTGTGAGCTGGACAAAACTGATGAATTTGTGGATCTGGGTGGTGAACAGTACAGAGTTTGAAAAACTTGAAATTTTATCCAATTTGTCTTTTTTTGTGTAGCCTAAAATGTAACGAATTTTGAGTTGAAACCTTACACGCTTGTAGATATCGACTATATCTACATCTTAGATTTTTTTTTCTCAATTTGTTAAAACTAAAAAGTTTTGATTTTAATTTTTTGGAAAAACGAGCTACACGAAGCTCGAGCTGCAATTGCACTTTCTTTGTAAAAATGGATTATCACAGTGAAGAACCACAAATATGAAAATGATACAGTAATATATTCCTAGCTCTTACGTATACTACCTTATTATCTGGCATCATTCTCTGTGATCTCAGGTCTCTCGTTCCCTACAAAACTAGTCGCCAGAGCCAAGTCTTCCGATTTTTTTCCCACATTCCTCTCATCAAGCAACGATCTACCTAAAGATAGCCAACCTTTCTCAGCTGCCATGGGCGCCTCCTCTCCTCGCCACCATTCCAGCTCCCACCTGACGCTTCCTCGCCTCATCAAGAAGATTTTCATCTTGTCGCTCTACGCCCTCGTCCCCCTCGTCCTCCTCCACTACTTCCTCTACCGTACTCCGGTCGCCGTCCCCTTCTCCAATTCCACCTCGCCGCTCAACGGTAACTAACCAGCTCAAAGACTCGATCGATCGGGCACCCGGCCGCTGATCCATCGCCGTGCGCACATTGTCGCCGTCTTGGGTGTGGTACAGCGAATGACTCTGTTTTCTTGTTCATGATTTGTAGATGGGAGCAAGCAGCAGGGCGTGCAGACTGCAGATGCAGGGGCAGCGGCAAGAAAGCAGCAGGGGTCGGAAGCTTCTCCGGCGCCAACGCCGCGGTGCGACTACTCGGAGGGGGAATGGGTGCGAAACGCGGCGGGGCCGCGGTACAACGGGACGAGTTGCGGCGCGACGATCAAGGATGGACAGAATTGCATGGGGCACGGGCGGCCGGACACGGGGTACCTGCACTGGCGGTGGCAGCCGCGCGGGTGCGCGCTCCCGCCGTTCGCCCCCGCGGAGTTCCTGGAACTGGTGCGTGGCCGGCACGTCGCGTTTGTCGGCGACTCGCTGGCGCGGAACCAGTGCGAGTCGCTGGTGTGCCTCCTCGGCTCCGAGTTCCCCGCTGAGCTGGTCCTCGACGGTGGCGAGGAGCGCAAGTTCCGGCGGTGGACGTTCCGGTCGCACGACGCGACGGTGTCGGTGTTCTGGTCACCGTTCCTGGTGAACGGCACGGAGAAGTCGTTGGCGCCGGGAGGTCTCGACCACAACAGGCTGTACTTCGACCAGCCCGACGAGCGGTGGGCGGCGCAGGTCCCGGGCATCGACGTGGTGATCCTCTCCATCGGGCAGTGGTTCATGCACCCAGCCATGTACTACGACGGCGGCGAGGTGATCGGGTGCCACCACTGCCCAGAGCCAAACCGCACGGAGACGAGCTTCTTCGGCGTGTTCCGCCTCGCCGTCAAGAACGCCCTCCGCGAGGTCATCGCCCGCTCCGGCGCCGGGCGGGAGAAGCTGGCGGTGGTGACAACGTTCTCGCCGGGGCACTTCGTGGGAGTGGGACAGCCCAGACGCGTGCGCGCGCACGGAGCCGTACGCGCCGGGGGAGAAGGAGCTGCCGTACATGGAGACGGAGCTGTCGCGAGCGGAGGCGGAGGAGGTCGCCGCGGCTGCCGACGAGGCCAGGGCGCGCGGGTCGGGGGTGACTGTGGAGGCGCTCGAGGTGACGAGGCTGGCGGACAGGCGCGCGGACGGGCACCCGGGGCCGTACATGCACGCGTCTCCGTTCGGCGACGGCGAGAAGAGGAGGGAGCGGGTAGCGAACGACTGCGTGCACTGGTGCCTCCCTGGCCCCATCGACACGTGGAACGAGATCCTGCTGCAGGTGGTCAAGCGGTGGAGAGACGCTTCCTCCTCCTCGAGATGAGCTGAATATTTTTAACCGTAGTTCGTCACTGATTACTATTCGATCTTCAGTTTTATCAGCGGTGGAGTAATTTGAAACCAAGGAGAGGGGAAGTTCCGCACATGTTTGTACTAGTAGGAAACATTGAAACGGATTATACATGCATGATCCGAACAGAGAATTTAATGATTGGTTAGCTGAGAGGTTCTGTGCTCGACCATTTTTTGCTTGTTTGGAGCTTTGAACGTGCGTGCATCAGCCCTCCGCGGGCGACATGGCTCCTAGTCCTCCCTCCTCAGGCGGCGTCAATTGCGGATCGTGGTGAGTTGTGCTATTCCACCACATTCAGTAATCAGTATGATGATTAGGAAAATGCAAGGTCTCCCCCGCTTATACGAGCCATCCAAATGCTTTACAATCCGTGCATAAATTATTAATGACATTCCATAGGATCTTCGAGGAGCTTTCTTTCTCAGTGCCGTCCGCCTTTGCACAGCACAACCACTAGAATGCGTAGCTACGCCGACGGCTTTTTGCCGTCAGCATAGTCCAGATTGTCGTCGGCATAGGCTATGCCGACGGTAGCCGTCAGCGTATTAGGGTCTCGGCTCAGCCTCTAATGCCATCGGCGCTTAGGCCAGATTTTTTTCCCAATTTTATTTTTGATTTTTTTTAAAAAAAATTGAACTTTTTTATCTATTTTTAATTATAGTCCGAAATTTTCCACTTAGCCACACACTTAATCTCAGGTCAAGCACGCTTAACTTTTGAGTTCCTTCTTAGCTTCCAAATGAGAAGTTAGAACTTACTGATATTAGTATCCTATCAATCATATTAACCCCTAGGTCATGATGTTACACTTTTTTATTGTTTAAAATTTAAAATTTATTTGAATTAATAACAATGATTATGTAATAATATTTTTGAATAAATAGCAGTGATTATGTAATAATATTTAATATGAAATAATTCATATCTTTAAATCCGTAAATCAAAATTTGACAAATAAAATGTCTAAATCGATTAGTAAAATGAGAGAATTCAAATATGCCATCCATATCATCTTTTGCATCACAGAAACATCGATAAACTTGCTATGAAAAAAAAACTCTAGCATGGAGCCAAATGATCAAGTTATGGCAATTTCCACGACATAGTTTGTGATAAAGTTCTCATATTTGATAAATAGGTGTATCTTGGTATAAGAAACAATGGTTCCGAAGGGATTTCTCAAATTATTTTTATAAATATCATTTTTCTTTTTCTAAGTGGCAAAAATGACTTTTTTCTGAACCAGGTACAAAATATATGGTGCAAAATGACACCCATCTAATTCTCACAAAGAGTAGTCCACATTTGATGGATAATCCCAAGTATTAGGAATTTTCTTAATTTATATCTAATTTCGCCTAGTTAAATGAGTTTATGCTGATTTTTCGAAAATAATCTAAATTTGAACTACAAGTGTTTAATAGTTTGGTCTGAATTTTTTAGAAAAATCATTTTAAGGTACACAACTAGTGGTTATATCACAGAAACTCGATAGTTTTAGAAAATTTGACCTCTTTCGATGAATAGTCTTGGCAGCCATTTTGACTGTTTTTTGAAAAAAAATCAAATAAAGTGAAAATAATCTCAAAAAAGATATCCTCTGGCATGGAGTCCTTTTATGTGTACTAGTTGCTATGAAAAATGATAAACATATTTTTTGATAAATTGTTCAAAAAAATCTTCACAAAAAGGTCTATCATGTATAAACATCTATAAGTTTCAAGCCAAATGATCAAGTTATGACCATTCCCACGGCATAGTTTGTGATAAAGTTCTCATATTAGACAAATAGGTGTATCTTGGTATAGGAAACAATGGTTCCGAAGGGATTTTCCAAATTATTTTTATAAATATCGTTTTTCTTTTTTTAAGTGGCACAAATGACTTTTTTTGTGAACCAAGTACAAAAATATATGGTGCAAAATGGCAACCATCTAATTCTCACAAAGAGTAGTCCACATTTGATGGATAATCCCCAACTATTAGTAATTTTCATGATTTCTATCTAATTTCGCCTAGTTAAATGAGTTTATGCTGAATTTTCGAAAATAATCCAAATTTGAACTGCAAGTGTTTGATTGTTTGGTCTGAATTTTTTTAAAATAATTTTAAGGTACACAACTAGTGGTTATATCACAAAAACATCGATAGTTGTAGAAAATTTAACCTCTTTCGATGAATAGTCATGGTGGTCATTTTGACCGTTTTTTGAAAAAAAAAATGAAATAAAGTGAAACAACCTCAAAAAAAGATATCCTCTGGCATGTAGTCCTTTTATATGTACTAGTTGCTACTCCATCCGATCCGTATTATTTGTCGGAGGAAACGTACGTAGCATGCACAATTTGCTATCTATACTCCCGACACTTTTATCGGATCAGAGGGAGTATAAAAAATGATAAACTTGATTTTGACAAATTGTTCAAAAAATCTTCACAAAAAAGGTCTATTATGTATAAACATTTATAAGTTTCAAGCCAAATGATCAAGTTATGACCATTCCCATGGCATAGTTTGTGATAAAATTCTCATATTCGACAAATAGGTGTATCTTGGTATAGGAAACAATGGTTCCGAAGGGATTTTTCAAATTATTTTAATAAATATCGTTTTACTTTTTTTAAGTGACAAAAATGACTTTTTCTGTGAACCAAGTACAAAAAAATATGGTGCAAAATGACACCCATCTAATTCTCACAAAGAGTAGTCAACATTTGATGGATAATCCCCAAGTATTAGGAATTTTCTTGATTTCTATCTAATTTCGCCTAGTTAAATGAGTTTATATTGATTTTCGAAAGTAATCCAAATTTGAACTACAAGTGTTTGATAGTTTGGTCTAAATTTTTTTAAAAATCATTTTAAGGTACGCAACTAGTGGTTATATCACAGAAATATCGATAGTTTTAGAAAATTTGACCTCTTTCGATGATAGTCATGGTGACCATTTCGACAGTCCTCACCCTTTATTATTGGTTCCGTCCTTACTCATGATTTTTTTGAATACTATAGCTTGAACAATGTGTATGATGATGTAGAGCTCCTTCTCCTGTTCAAAACGAGCTAAAGAATATCAAAATCCGAGTTCGAACGCAAACGTTATAATCAAAACGGTCAAAACAATTTTTTAGCGCAGGCTATGCCGAGGGCATTGCCGTCGGCATAGATCAAAAGAGAGCTATGCCGAGGACAATGCCGTCGGCGTAGCTCCCTGGAGGTCTACGCCGAAAAATTTTTGTGGGCTGGCCTGTTCGGGGTCTATGCCGACGGCCCCGCAAAAAGCCGTCGGCGTAGCTCCGCTTTCCTGTAGTGAACCGTGCCGATCTGTGAACCGCGGGAGAGATGTTTATGTATTGGAAGAGTAATGAAGAACTGATAACTATGTGCTGCAATATGAGAGGAGACGCAAGGAACAATCCGACAAGTTAAATAAAAATATGAGAGGAGAAAGGTGTAGGACAGAAGGGAGCAGAGTACAGGTGCAACTGAAGAACATGACCTCAAATTTTAGTTTCGCCCTGCGCCCCAAAATCTCAGGACCGGCCCTGAAAAAACGTGTTGAGGCCGAACCGTTGATTTATTTGCTCCAAGTTAATGTTGTTGCACCACTATAGATCGATCGGTGGATCAATGATTCAGTTTCTGTATTTCGTATTTTCCTGGGGGTTGTGAAGTGTAAGAATGTGAAGTATGCGCCTGCTATTGGTCCTGTAATCCTGTTGTTCCTAAAGAGTCTGGTGGTTGGAAGAAATTTAAACGTGGGTGATATGGTATGCCCATATACATTATCAAGACTCCAAAAGTTGTTTTGGCACAATGATTCCGTTTTTTTTAAACGCACTTCTGCTTCAAAAATTCTGGCGAAAAGTACACGGGTACAATAATCATATATCTATGTACAAATTTTTTTGTTTAGAAATACATTGTATTTTAAGCTAGACAGAAAAACAAATTCCAGACATATACAGCCACAAATAACATTTTCTGTAGCTTGAAATAAAACATCTTTTAACTAAAACTTTGCACAAATATACGTAGCATATATACGTATTCAGGTTCAAAAATTGATTTTCTTAACTAAAAAGTACCATTTTCAAAATATTGAAAATCGGGATCATTGGTGCCAGGTCACCAAATCCACTCAGAGATTCGAAAAGACTGGGTTTTTTAGTTGTTTGTACACTAGCAGGAAATGGATTTTTTGGTTAATCTTTTATTGTTCCGTAGCAATCGCACGGGCATTCATCTAGTATCAATGTATTATCAATATTTTTTGGATTTATGTAGTTTATTTTGTAGATTCAAGTACTAACAAGAAATTTTTGTACATGCATCAACAAAAAAATTAAAACCACACATTAACATATTTTTTTGTTTTATCGACACATTAATTAATTAGTAGGAATAATATCGTTCGTTGGATGCAAAATCAACGGTCATGATAAGCGGGGGAGATCCTCCTAGTTATGGAAAAACTGCGTTGTGATGATTAACCTCGCATCCAACGAGTGGTACAAAATCATATCCTACTATATATAAAAGTAGGTCAGAATCGCACCCCAAACCAGCCTCCACGTCGGCTTTTTTTTTCTGGCCGTTCGATCATCCCGTGCGACGGCCCAGATCATCCCGTGCTACAGTATTACTGTAGCTGGGCAATTTCTTCCAATCGGAACTGGACACGTCGCGCTCCATCTCAACATCTTGCAGGAAACCCCCCGCAAAGGACCAAGACGCAAATTCGAGGAACGTTGAGGGCCTCCATGCAAAAACGTCACCGCATCTCCTCCTTCCTCTTCTCTTCTTCCCGCGACGTGGAAATCGCCGTCGCCGGCTGCCGCCGCTACACCCCTCCCCGTCCAAATCGTGGTCCACCACGGGTTCCGCCGTCTCCGCCTCTCCCTCCTCCCCCATAGCCGCTTGCCAGGACGCCGCGGAGGCGCCGGAATCGACACCGCCGGGCGCGCTGCCCTCCGCCGCGTCCGCGGCCCGCCGGCGGCGCTACGGTGACCTAAAAGGGGCGGTGCCGCCACCTACGGGCTCGCCGCGTCGAGGCGCGTCACGCGCGCCCCCGCGCGAGTCCCGGAACGCGCCGAGGCGTCGCCGGCGCCGCCGTGCTCCGCCGTGTCCACTGTGGCCGCAGATGACGGATGACGTCAGCACGACGTCATCTGCGGCCCCACGTGTTATTTTTTTTCTTCAGAAATTGTTTAAATTTGCAGAATCAATTGCTTTAAACTTACCCACCAGAAAATATGACAAAAATATCAAAATAATCAGAAAAATACATGCTATTTATTTATGGCACAATACAAATATTTTTCAATTTCCAAATTTGGTAAAAATTCGGAGAAATTTGAATTCCAAATACGACAAAAAAAAACACTACAAAAAAAACACTACCTATTTATGTCATACGACCAAAATTAAAATTCGAGAATAATATTTTTGAATGCCTTTCCAAACCAAGCATTCAAAATTCAGATTTTAGTACTTTAAATTTTTAAATCATCTTCGAATCAAATTCAATTCATAAATGTTAAAAGCATTAAACATAACAAAATGAACAAAAAAAATATACGTTGCTACTTATAGCATATAAGCAAACTCCAAGTTTGAATATTTCACAAATTTAAATATATTTCTATTCTTTATATTCATAACAAACTTACAAACACAAAATATTTTTAAATTCCAATACACCCAAATCCAATAAACCATCGAACGTGAATATTCCAAATTTAAATTCTTTACACCACATTATTTACGAAAAGTAAGAAAAAAAACATGACTACAAAAATAAACACTGCCTATTTATGTCATATGACAAAAAATTAAATCGAGAATTCAATTTTTGAATTCCTTTCAAAACCAATCATTCGGTAAACGTAAAATAGAAAAACAAAAAAAAACTTTCTACTTTTAACGAATTTTACCATTTTTAATCACAACGTATACGGTAGGCTTTACTAAGTGATGGAGCATAAGAGGTGCTTTTATTTAATTTCAACAATCATTTTTTTATGACCTACAAAAGATAAAAGAAATGTGAAATAATCCGAGTATTGTTTAAACAAAAAAAGAAGATAAAAAAAGAGATACTGTTTAGTCAATGTTCCCATCCCTTAAACAAACGATAATGGATTCATTTTTTTATAGTACTCCAAACATATCACATCTCTCTTAATAATGAAATCATTTGTCTAAAAACCGTAAGCAATGTTTCAAATTATAATAACGAAAACACCTGTCTAAAGAAAAAAAAACATAAATGTTTGGATTATTATTTGAGCAAAAGAAAAAAAATAAGGAAAATGTGAAATGTGAAATATAACAATAATTTCAAAATATACATCCTAAAAATATGACAAATATATCAACATGAAAAAAAAACATTGAGATAAAATATGAAGGCACTCACAAAAAAATACTAATTATTTCAAAGTATTTTCCTACAAAAAGGCAAACACATTTGAAATAGACGTTTTAAAAAATACAACACATTTGAACATTTTAAATTGCTAGAAAATTAGAAGCACTCTAAATATATCTCACACATTGCATTCACCCTAATATAAAATTGACGCAAATTTTATGTTATACTTCAAATATATCCAAACATTCCAAATCTCTAAATATCTAAAAATACTCGATATGACAAATTGCTTTCTCTACGATAAAATATATCATAATTCTCACAAAAAAAATACATGCAACACATTTGAAAAATTCAATTTGCTAAAAAAAAGAACAAAAAATTGAAATACTCTAAAATATATATATCTCACATATTATCTTACATATTGCATTCTCCCTAATTACGGAGTTCAAATAAATCCAAACAAATATTTCGACAAAATACAAACATATAAAACCATTCCAACTTACTAAACATTTAACGAAACTCTAAAATGTGTGAACCAACTCACAAAAAAAAAACTAACTACTTGCAAATATTTTCACACAAAAAACAAAACACATACAAACATGTAAAACCATTCCACCTTACTAAACATTTAACGTAACTCTAAAATGTGTGAACCAACTCATAGGAAAAAAAACTAACTACTTAGGAATATTTTCACACAAAATAAAACACATTTGAAATTAAATTACAATAATTCCCAAATTTGAGCAATCTCCGAAATCCAACCATTTTTAAAACGAAAGCATTTTTCAATTTTAATGATTTCCAAACTTAGACAACTTTACAACATCACCATTTTCAAATTCAAATTCAAAAACACACGCGCGGCATTGCCGCGCTCAAATACCTAGTTCCTACTTATATCTGGCAACGGCCCATTCTTCGATGGTAGGGACTTAATCCACACTGGACTGTTATCAAATGTATATGTATCCCCATTGACAAGCCTGAGACTGGTTCAGTTGACAACTCTCTGTAAATGCTACACGGTAGAAAACATGACATGTAAGACTAAAACACTCAACAAGCATGAAACCCTAAAATCCTATCCCATCCCCACTTTTCCCCCTCTTCTCTCTTCAGCCGTCGCGACGAGATTCAAAAGAGGAAAGGCTTGCGGTGGCGTAAACCCTCCATTCTCCAACCCCATTGGTCCATCCCGCACTCACTCGATCCATTCATTGTCACCATCCTTCACTCCCCAGTCGCACACCATCCTCCACTGCATCCTCTCAGTCGTCGCCATCTTCCACTCCCCCTGCATCCTCAAAGCCGTCGACCCTGGACCGTTGTTCGTATGTAACTGACGCAGGAAAGGAATGTCTAAATCCATTCCTAGTATGTGGCTTTGTGAGAAGAAATTTATGCTTCATAATTCTATACATGCTACTGCAGTGTGGATAATCTGGAATACCCAAAATTACATGTATTTCAATTGTTCGCCTTGGCTTGGCTTGCAGAAAATATGGAAAATGATGGCATGTACGTCGTCCCAGTGGAGGGTCATGTTCTCGTGAAAGGAGGAGCTACTTGCGAGAGCACCACCTACTTTGTTGTGGCCGGATCCTGGCTGACCCTGTGGGATCTGACTAGAGCAGATCTGACCTAACGCAAGACACCAACGTGTCCGAAGCTGATGAATCTGTGGCGTGGAATATCACGACCGATGGACTGGCAAAGCGTCTCGAGGAGAGCAACCTCAAGCTAGTTGATGTCAATGGAGGCTGACGGTGCTCGACGGCTGAACCTAGTGTTCAGCTCCCTTTCTCTTCTAATTGCAGTTGATTGTTGATCTCCTGCTAGCTTTAGCTGTTGCCTTAGAGCATCTCTAGCAGAGCCCTTAAAACGTGAAACCTCAAACGCGGTTTACGGTTCACGTTTTAGTCATTTCTGCTCACAAATATGCGCGGCGCATAGCAGAAAACCTTAAACCGAACTGTAAATCTAGCAATTTTGACGGGAACAAACGAGTTCATCATCGATTCATCGCATACAGATGAATTCATCGAGATTTTACATAGAAACTACACTAAACCAAAATCTAAACTAGTCTAAATCGTCGCCGCCCTAACCGTAAACCCAAAATTAGGCCCACCGGAGCCTCGGGCGCGGCGGCGACGCAGCGGCGTTGGAGCTTCACTCCTCGTCGGAGACGAGGTCGACGACCATCGCCGCCTCCTTCTCCCACTTCGCCTTCTTCTCCACGGCGGCGCGGTCCTGCTCGAACCCCTGGCGCAGGAAGATCTCGTTGATCTCCTGGTCGCGTTGGAGCCGTGTCGTCGCTTCGGACCAACAACGCCCGCCGCTCGTCGGAGTAGTCGCCGTCGAAATTGTCGTCGCCCGGCAGCGCGGCGCGCTCCCTCTTCGGCGACATCTGAGGTCGGCGGTACCGAATCTGAACCTGCGGCCGGTGAATCGCTCGTCGGAGGCGGCGGAGCGGTGGGCGGATTGCTCGTCGGCGGCGGTTGAAATACGAGGGTTTGGAACTAGGAAATGCCCCTCGGCCGTCATATATAAGGGCTGGCGGGTGACATTCACGCGCCCCCTTATCCGGTTTACGGGCCGAGCCGTCTTTACGGGCTCTGCTCTGGCAGAAAAACCGCCTCGGCCCGTAAACTCGCCAGACTTTTAAGGGTTTTCGCGATTTTAGTGCTCTGCTATAGATGCTCTTAGTTGGTTAGTGGTGGTAAAACATTATATTTTGCTCTCTGGCGTCTGTGGCAAAACCGAGGTTTGAGGAGCTGTGTCTCATCATTCATGTCAACAATGATGTAATGAGGCTGAAGTTGTAACCCAATCCTGTGGATGTGGTTTCTTAAATGGAACCGGGGCGAGCCCGTTTTGCTAGTCTAGATATTATAGTGTACGATCTAGATCACTGTCCTTGCGTCACGCACAGGTAGCGGGATCATCAATCTCGGTTACAGCCGCACGGAGGAATCGTGGGCAGGAAGAGAGAGGAAAGGGGAACAACGCAGCTGTCTATTACAATGATCAACGATGCTTTCTTCCTCCTCACGCAGTGGCAGAAGTAGACGTTGCTCGGCCTGTCTGAAAGGACAAGGATGTCGTCTAGAGGGGGTGAATAGGCGATTAAAACTTTTCCGGTTTAGGCCTTATAAATGCGGAATAAAGCTAGGTGTTTTAATTTAACAAGCATACAACCTAAATATACTAGGTTCACCTATGTGCACCAACAACTTATGCTAAGAAAGACAAGTAACAAGGTGATAGCAAGATATAATACTTCAAGCACGAAGGCTATCAAAATGTAAAGTGCATAGGTAAAGAGCTCGGGTATAGAGATAACCGAGGCACGCGGAGACGATGATGTATTCCTGAGTTCCTCCTTTTGAGGGGAGTACGTCTCGTTGGAGGGGTGTGAGTTTCAAACTCAAACGCCACAAATGGTGTCACCCTATTCTCCGATGAACCTTGCCCAAAAGCTCGGTTCACCTTCCACTATTGATTTCCTTTTGGGCGAAAATCGTGTCCCTTACAACAATCTTGAGGCACAACCCACAAAAGGATTGGGAACTCCCAAGTGACCACAAAAGGTCTCAAGAACACCGTCTAGGGTCCAACGACCCAAGAGTAACAAGCTCACGAACTTTCACTTCCACGAATCCTCATGGAGAGAGCAAACCGATACACAAAAGCAAAGACAAGAACACAAGAAGTGCTCAAGTCCTTCACTCCCAAATCCCACCAAAAGCAACTAATGCTTGTGGAGGGAGAAGAGAGGAAGAACAAAGAAGAACTCAACAAATGGAACTCCAAGGTCTAGATCCAAAGGGTTCCCTCACTTAGAGAGAGATGGATTGGTGGAAATGTGGATCTAGATCTCCTCTCTCTTTTCCTCAAAGATATGCAAGAATCATGGGAGGGATTGAGAGATGGGCAACCTTTCCAAGGTCAGCAATGGTGGGAGAGAGAGAGAAAAACGTGCTGCAGAAAATCTTCTGACTTTTGGGAAGAAGGGGGTCCTTTATAGGTCCCCACGAAAAATAGCCGTTGCTGGAAAACAGGGGCCGGAATATCTGGCCTAAGTTGGGTCCGGAATATCCGGCCTGGAAACAAAAGGCCCGACCCAAGGTCTGGTTTTAACAGAGGCTCACACTCAAGGCTTGAAAAGAGCTAAAAAAACACTTTTTAGGGCCGGAATATCCGCCCCCGGAATATCCGGCCTAACAAGACCCGGATATTCCGGTTTTGACAGAAACAGCAAAACTAAAACGGCAATAACTTTTTCATCCGGACTCCGTTTTCGTTGATCTTGGGCTCGTTGGAATCGCAATGAAGAGCTCTACAAGATCATCCAGAGAAACATCATAGTCCATCATGTGAGGAGGAAAACACAAGAGGAGAGTTTGACCTCTCTAGAAAAGACAAACCGGTAAAACCTCCAACATAAAAAACACGACAAGATATTCATATGAAATCCGTTTTTGATGAACTAGAGCTTGATATGGAGATGAACACAAGCTCTAAAAACACACATGGATAAAAGCCAAATAAGAACCAAGAAAGATGATATGCCAAGTATGCAAAGGTTTGAGCTCTCCACAAAGATGCGATCAAGTTACTCTCACTCGAAAGCCCCTCTTGATAATACGGTATCTATCCTATAACCCGGTCTCCAAACTAACAACATGAGAACGGTAAAATAGAAACCCTATCAAAGATCATACCTTTACCTTGCGCATTCCACTTGAGTTAGATGATGATGATCTGGACTCTCTCAAGTTGGAACACCTTTCTTGATCATGCTTGCTAGCACATGCTTGATGAAGACTTCTCCAAATACTCCCCCATACTCTATTATGGGATAGCCTCGCTTAGCTCCGTTTTCATGTATCCATTGCAAGCTTCAATCAAATGATATCTTTCGAGATGGATCATATTGACCTTGCACTCATCTTCTTTTCTTGACATATATGATGGCTTGGAGATAAACATGAATGTTCCCTCAATCTTCTTTTCCAAGCCACACTTTACCATGTAATATTCTAGAGTCCAACACATGAACTCCAATCTTTTCCTATGGACAAGATCTACAATAATATCTCAATGCAAACATTAGTCCATAAGGACTGTCATTAATTACCAAAACCACGCATGGGGGCAACATGTACTTTCACTGTCTCGTGTCTGGGCTGGGCCGTCGTGGGCTTGGCCTTGTGAAGATGGTCCAAGGCACGTCTCATGTCTCGAGCGCGTGCTAGCGCTAAGTTGACGAGGGAATATCTCCCCGGCAACAGCACCAGAAACTATGCTTGTACGTCACACGTCAGTTGGGAACCCCAAGAGGAAGGTATGATGAGTGCAGCAGCAAGTTTTCCCTCAGTATGAAACCAAGGTTTATCGAACCAGTAGGAAAACGAGGTTGCTTCGAAGGTGTTGGTGAAGGAGTGTAGTGTGGCGCAACACCAGGGATTCCGGTGCCAACGTGGAACCTGCACAACACAATCAAATTACTTTGCCCCAACTTAACAGTGAGGTTGTCAATCTCACCGGCTTGCTGAAAACAAAGGGTTAAACGTATCGTATGGAAGATGATGTTTGTTTGCATAAAACAGTAGAGAACAATGATTGCAGTATATTGTATTTCAGATGTAAAAGAATGGACCGGGGTCCACAGTTCACTAGTGGTGTCTCTCCAATAAGATAACTAACATGCTGGGTAAACAAATTACAGCTGGGCAATTGACAATTGATAAGTGCATAAAACATGCATGTGTGAGCTGTGGTGTCTACTATGAGATTCATTTGGGCATTACGACAAAGTACATAGACCGCTATCCAGCATGCATCTATGCCTAAATAGTCCACTTTCCGGTTAACATCCGTACCCCTTCCAGTATTAAGTTGCAAGCAACAGACAATTGCATTAGTAATGTGCGTAATGTAAACAATACATTCATCCTTGAATAAAGCATTGCTGTTTTACCCCTAGTGGCAACAACACATCTACAACCTTAGAACTTGCTGTCACTATCCCAGGTTAAATAGAGGTTGAACCCAACTATCATGCATAAATACCCCCTCTTGGAGTCACAAGTATTCACTTGGGCAAGGCTTCAACAAGTAACGGAGAGCATGCAAGATCACAAATGACATAGACATGATAATATAATATTCAGCTCCACATAGGTATCAATATAAGTCAGATCCCAGCAAACACAACATGTAGCATTACAATAAGATGATCTTGATCATGATAGGCAGCTCACAAGATCTAAACATGATGGCACAAGTGGAGAAGACAACCATCTAGCTACTGCTATGGACCCATAGTCCAAGGATGAACTACTCACGCATCACTCCGGAGGCGGGCATGGCGATGTAGAGCCCTCCGGTGATGATTCCCCTCTCCGGCAGGGTGCCGGGAAGAGCTTCAGAACCCCTCGAGTTAGGGTTGACGACGGCGGCGGCAGCGAATATGTTCTGGATGAAAGGCTCGGTGTTTTAGGGTTTTCACGTCTCGGGGAATAAATAGGCGAAGGGGCGATGTCGGCGGATCCCCGAGGGGCCCAAACCACCAGGCGGCGCGGTGGGCCCCACTGCCGCGCGGCCTATGGTTTGGCCACCTCGTGACTCTCCTTCGTCTCTCCTTCGGACTCCGTGTACGTGTTGGAAAAATAGGGACTTGGCCTTTTGTTTCGTGCAATTCCGAGAATATTTCCAGAAGTAACTTTCTGAAACCAAAAACAGCAGAAAACAGGGAACTGGCACTGTGGCATCTTGTTAATAGGTTAGTCCCAGAAAATGCATAAAAGTGATATGAAGTGTACATAAAACATGTAGCAAATGGTATAATATGAGCATGGAACAACAGAAATTATGGATACGTTGGAGACGTATCAAGCATCCCCAAGCTTAGTTCTACTCGTCCTCGAGTAGGTAAAACGAGAACAACAAATAATTTCTGAGGAGACATGCTTTCACACAATCTTGATCAATATATTGCAAGGCTCATGTCATGAATGAAGTGACTCAAAGCAATGGTCTATAGTTTGCTAACAAATAGATAAAGAGTAAACAATGAATCATATAAGCAAAAACTTTTCATGAATAGTACTTTCAAGACAAGCATCAAAAAGTTTTGCATAAGAGGTAACTCATAAAGTAATAGATTCAAAGTAAAAGGCATTGAAGCAACACAAAGGATGATTAAGTTTCAGCAATTGCTTTCAACTTGTAACATGTATATCTCATGGATAGTTGTCAACATAAAGCAATATAACAAGTGCAATAAGTAAACATGTAAAAATCAATGCACACAAAGTTGACACAAGTGTTTGCTTCTAAGATAGAAAGGAGTAGGTAAACTGACTCAACATAAAGTAAAAGATAGGCCCTTCGCAGAGGGAAGCAGGGATTAAATCATGTGGTAGATCTTAAACATGATCTACTTGAGAGCTCAAAACAATTGCAAAGCATCAAATCGAAACAAGACAATGATCTACAAGAATGCATATGTCTTTTCCAATACCAACTACTACATGTAGCATTTTCTTTCTTCCAAACAAACACCAATCAATTTATTTAAACATAAACTCTCCAAATGATAATATAATGCAGCAAGAGAGTATTTATAAACAAGTGCTAACAGCTCGAAGAGATGCATGAAAAACAGGAGCTAAAAGCACTGCAGTAGCTAGTTAAGAATACTCAACAAATATAAGTGAAGAACATGAGTATTCACATGAAAAAGCGGAGCGTGTCTCTCTCCCACACAAGGATTGCTAGGATCCGAATTTATTCAAACAAAAACAAAAATAAAAACACACAGACGCTCCAAGTAAAGCGCATAAGATGTGAAAGAATTAAAATATAGTTTCACTAGAGATGACCTGATAAGTTTGTTGATGAAGAAGGGGATGCCTTGGGCATCCCCAAGCTTAGACGCTTGAGTCTCTCTGAATATGGTTGGGATGAACCACGGGGGCATCCCCAAGCTTAGGCTTTTCACTCTTCTTGATCACATAATATCACCCTTCTCGCTTGATCCTTGAAAACTTCCTTCACACCAAACTCAAGACAGTTCTCATTAGAGGGTTAGTGCATAATCAAAAATTCTCATATTCTGTAATGATACAATCAATCCCAAAGCTTCTGGACATTAGCTACAGCCACCAATGCTTTGTGGAGCAAAGAAATCCACACAAACACAGTAAAAGAGCGAATGCAAAACAAAAGGCAGAATCTGTCAAAAACAGAACAGTCTGGAATGACGAATTTTTTCGAGGCACTTAAGTTGCTCAGATGGATCTGGCCTAAAATAATGAAAGTTGCGTACATATCTCAGGAATATGCGTGATTTTTTCAGAATTTTTTGAATTTTCTACAGGGAGATAAGCTCAAATCCGTGACAGCTAAAAATCTGTCACTGCGCAGAAATCCAAATCTTGCATCAACTTTCAATATAGAACTTTACTTGGCACAACATTGCGATAAAATAAAGATACAAAGGAGTTGCTACAGAAGTAACAAAACTCCTTGACTCAAAGAAAACAAAAATAACAGCAAATAAAAACGATGGGTTGTCTCCCATAAGCGCTTTTCTTTAACGCCTTTCAGCTAGGCGCAGAAAGTGAAAATCAAGTGTTGTCAAGAGAAGAAGCATCAACATCATAACTTGCTCTAACAATAGAGTCAAAAGGTAACTTCATTCTCTTCCTAGGGAAGTGTTCCATACCTTTCTTGAGAGGAAATTGGTACCTTATATTACCTTCTTTCATATCAATGATGGCACCAACAGTTCGAAGAAAAGGTCTTCCCAAAACAATAGGACAAGATGCATTGCATTCAATATCCATAACAATAAAATCAACGGGGACAAGGTTATTGTTTACTGTAATAAAAACATCATTAACTCGCCCCAAAGGTTTCTTCATAGCATTATCAGCGAGAAAAACATCCAAATAACAATGTTCCAAAGGTGGCAAATCAAGAATATCATAAAGCTTCTTGGGCAAAACGAAATACTTGCACCAAGATCACACAAGGCATTGCAATCAAAATCATTCACCTTTACCTTAATGATGGGTTCCCAACCATCTTCTAATTTCCTAGGAATAGAAGCTTTAAGTTTCAACTTCTCCTCCCTAGCTTGCAAAAGAGCATTTGTAATATGCTTTGTAAAAGCCAAATTAATAGTGCTAGCATTGGGACTTCTAGCTAATTTTTGCAAGAACATAATAACTTCAGAGATGTTACAATCATCAAAATCAAAATCATTATTGTCAATGGTGGTGGAACCATTGTCTCCAATAGTTTGAAAAATTTCAGCACTTTTATCAGAAAAAGTTTCAGCAGTTTTAGGCAATTTCAAACGCTTTGCAGAAGTAGTAGAGACATTACCAACACCAATAACATTACCATCAATAGTAGGAGGTTTACTAGCATGTAAAACATTAGCATTACTAGTGGTGGTGATAGTACAAACTCTAACTATACTATTCTCTTTTTCAAGTTCTTCCTCTTTTTCCCACCTAGCATGCAATTCAGCCAACATCCTAATATTATTATCAATTCGAACTTGGATGGCATTTGCTGTAGCAAATGACTTAGTATCTTTAACTTCATTAGGCATAACTTTCAGTTTTAGAATTTCAACATCATGAGCAAGACTATCAACTTTAGAAGCAAGATCATCAATTTTTTCAAACTTTTCCTCAACAGTTTTATTGAAAGCTTTTTGTGTGCTAATAAATTCTTTAAGCATAGCTTCAAGATCAGAGGACACACTTCTATTGTTGCTGTAGGAATTACCATAAGAATTGCCATAACCATTTGAAGGATAAGGCTTATAGTTGTTGCTACCAAAATTATTCCTATAAGCATTGTTGTTGAAGTTGTTGTTTTTAATGAAGTTTACATCAACATGCTCTTCTTGAGCAACCAATGAAGCTAAAGGAACATTATTAGGATCAACATGAGATCTACCATTCACAAGCATAGACATAATAGCATCAATCTTATCACTCAAAGAGGAGGTTTCTTCAACAGAATTTACCTTCTTACCTTGAGGAGCTCTTTCGGTGTGCCATTCGGAATAGTTGATCATCATATCATCAAGTAGCTTTGTTGCTGCACCTAAAGTGATGGACATAAAGGTTCCTCCAGAGGCTGAATCCAATAAGTTCCTTGAGGAAAAATTTAATCCTGCATAAAAGGTTTGGATGATCATCCAAGTAGTCAGTCCATGAGTGGGACAATTCTTCACCAAAGATTTCATTCTTTCCCAAGCTTGAGCAACATGTTCATTATCAAGTTGTTTAAAATTCATAATGCTACTTCTCAAGGATATAATCTTAGCAGGAGGATAATATTTCCCTATGAAAGCATCTTTGCATTTTGTCCAAGAATCAATACTATTTCTAGGCAAAGAAAGCAACCATTCTTTAGCTCTTCCTCTCAAGGAGAAAGGAAAAAGTTTCAGTTTTATAATATCCCCATCCATATCCTTATACTTTTGCATTTCACAAAGTTCAACAAAGTTATTAAGATGGGCAGCAGCATCATCAGTACTAACACCAGAAAATTGCTCTTTCATAACAAGATTTAATAGAGCAGGTTTAATTTCATAAAATTCTGCTGTAGAAGCAGGTGGAGCAATAGGAGTGCATATGAAATCATTGTTGTTTGTGCTAGTGAAGTCACACAACTTAGTGTTCTCAGGAGTACTCATTTTGAAAAAAAAAATCAAACCGAATTAAACAAGTAACTAATTTTTTTGTGTTTTTGATAAAGAGAGCAAACAAGACTAAATAAAAATAAACTAAGCAAGACAAATAACAAAGTAAAGAGATTGGGTGTGAGAGACTCCCCTTGCAGAAGCAATTCGGTTTTCCCCGGCAACGGCGCCAGAAAACGTGTTGCTGCGCTAAGTTGACGAGGGAATATCTCCCCGGCAACAGCCAGAAACAATGCTTGTACGTCACACGTCAGTTGGGAACCCCAAGAGGAAGGTATGATGAGTGCAGCAGCAAGTTTTCCCTCAGTATGAAACCAAGGTTTAATCGAACCAGTAGGAAAACGAGGTTTGCTTCGAAGGTGTTGGTGAAGGAGTGTAGTGCGGCGCAACACCAGGGATTCCGGTGCCAACGTGGAACCTGCACAACACAATCAAATTACTTTGCCCCAACTTAACAGTGAGGTTGTCAATCTCACCGGCTTGCTGAAAACAAAGGGTTAAACGTATCGAATGGAAATGATGTTTGTTTGCATAAAACAGTAGAGAACAATGATTGCAGTAGATTGTATTTCAGATGTAAAAGAATGGACCGGGGTCCACAGTTCACTAGTGGTGTCTCTCCAATAAGATAACTAACATGCTGGGTAAACAAATTACAGCTGGGCAATTGACAATTGATAAGTGCATATAACATGCATGTGTGAGCTGTGGTGTCTACTATGAGATTCATTTGGGCATTACGACAAAGTACATAGACCGCTATCCAGCATGCATCTATGCCTAAATAGTCCACTTTCCGGTTAACATCCGTACCCCTTCCAGTATTAAGTTGCAAGCAACAGACAATTGCATTAAGTAATGTGCGTAATGTAAACAATACATTCATCCTTGAATAAAGCATTGCTGTTTTACCCCTAGTGGCAACAACACATCTACAACCTTAGAACTTGCTGTCACTATCCCAGGTTAAATAGAGGTTGAACCCAACTATCATGCATAAATACCCCCTCTTGGAGTCACAAGTATTCACTTGGCCAAGGCTTCAACAAGTAACGGAGAGCATGCAAGATCACAAATGACATAGACATGATAATATAATATTCAGCTCCACATAGGTATCAATATAAGTCAGATCCCAGCAAACACAACATGTAGCATTACAATAAGATGATCTTGATCATGATAGGCAGCTCACAAGATCTAAACATGATGGCACAAGTGGAGAAGACAACCATCTAGCTACTGCTATGGACCCATAGTCCAAGGATGAACTACTCACGCATCACTCCGGAGGCGGGCATGGCGATGTAGAGCCCTCCGGTGATGATTCCCCTCTCCGGCAGGGTGCCGGGAAGAGCTTCAGAACCCCCCGAGTTAGGGTTGACGACGGCGGCGGCAGCGAATATGTTCTGGATGAAAGGCTCGGTGTTTTAGGGTTTTCACGTCTCGGGGAATAAATAGGCGAAG
Organism: Poa pratensis; assembly: GCA_947311845.1. Classification (NCBI taxonomy): domain Eukaryota; kingdom Viridiplantae; phylum Streptophyta; class Magnoliopsida; order Poales; family Poaceae; genus Poa; species Poa pratensis. Next base: position 23,519,353 of record CAMZMU010000097.1, on the reverse strand, counting down.
GGGCGATGTCGGCGGACCCCCGAGGGGCCCAAACCACCAGGCGGCGCGGTGGGCCCACTGCCGCGCCGCCTATGGTTTGGCCACCTCGTGGCTCTCCTTCGTCTCTCCTTCGGACTCCGTGTACGTGTTGGAAAAATAGGGACTTGGCCTTTTGTTTCGTGCAATTCCGAGAATATTTCCAGAAGTAACTTTCTGAAACCAAAAACAGCAGAAAACAGGGAACTGGCACTGTGGCATCTTGTTAATAGGTTAGTCCCAGAAAATGCATAAAAGTGATATGAAGTGTATATAAAACATGTAGCAAATGGTATAATATGAGCATGGAACAGCAGAAATTATGGATACGTTGGAAACGTATCAGCGCGTCGGTATGTCCTCTTCAGTATCGTAGCAGGTTCCCCCTTGAGTTTCTGCTTGCCTCCAAGCAGGTGCTACCGGGAAGCGTGCGTGGAAAGCAGCTTCCGACTCCCAGGATAGAAGCGTCGGTGGAAGTCCGGTCCAAGAAACTTGCACTTGCGAGGAGTACCCAGTGCCGTGCTTGATGGATCGTTCCTGGTGAATGCGCAGTGCCTGCACTACGAAGCATTCGTCAGTCAAGAATGGAAAAATGAGCTCAGATTGCATAACCTGATCTGACGGAACTCATGTCTTGAGTTGAGAGACATGCAGGACTGGATGAATGAGGCTTCCAGTCAGAAGTTTCAGCTTGTGCGCCGTTTTGCCAATGCGGGCAAGGATTTCAAAAGGTCTGAAGTACTTGAAGGTGAATTTGTGGTTGCTGCGACGTGCCACTGAGGTTTGAGCATATGGTTGCAGTTTCATAAAGACTTTGTCGCCCACCTGAAATTCCTGTTAGCTGCGGTGTTTATCTTCCTGATGTTTCATCCGCTGTTGTGCGCGGAGAAGGTGCTGACGCAGCAAGACATTTGTGTCTTCGCGCTCCTGAAGCCATCCAGCCAGATCAGGTGAAACATCAGATTGCAAGTTGCTCACACCCAAGTGTCGCGGAGCATACCCATACAACACTTGGAATGGCGTTTTCCCAGGGCCGAATGGTAGTTAGTATTGTACCAATACTCAGCCATTGGTAGCCAGGAGGACCACTTCTTGGGAGAGGCGTGCACCGCACAGCGAAGATAAGTTTCAAGGCACTGGTTTAGCTTCTCTGTTTGCCCATAAGTCTGCGGGTGGTTAGCCGAACTCATGTTCATCTTGGTGTCTGACAGTCAAAATAGTTCTTTCCATACCTTGCTGGTGAACACTGGATCTCGATCCGAGATAATAATGCTGGGAAGGCCATGTAATTTGTAAACTGAGTCGATGAACTTTTGTGCCACAGTCATCGCTGTGTATGGGTGAGAGAGAGGTATAAAATGTCCATACTTTGTAAATTTGTCAATGATGACCAGAATGCAGTCAAAATTTCCAGAGCGTGGTAAACCTTCCACAAAATCCATGCTAATAACACTCCATGCATCAGTTGGGACAGGCAGAGGATTGAGTAGGCCTGGGAGTCGAACATGCTCACTTTTTGCCTGTTGGCAAGTAATGCATTGGCTGACATACTTGCGGATGTGTTCCTTCATGCCTGGCCAGGAGAACAATAACTTGATACGCTGGTATGTGGCTAAAAATCCTGAATGTCCCCCGACACCACTGTCATGCAGGGAGAAAAGAATTGCAGCATGTGCTTCTTTGTTATTCCCAAGCCAGATGATGTCTTTGTATCGTATCAATCCTTGATGTAAATAATAACCCTTAGCATTTGGAGAGTGTACACTTAATTCCTGTAACAGTGTTTTAGCTCGAGGATCAGCTTCATATCCTTCCACAATGATTTCTAACCATCTGGGACGACACAAGGAAATACTATGCAGCTCATTATCGCTTGGTTTCCTTGAGATAGCATCAGCAGCTGAGTTATCAGTGCCCTTGCGATACACCAGTTTATATTGCAGCCCAATTAGTTTCACAAATGCCTTCTGTTGCATGTCTGTTGTAAGCTTCTGGTCAGAAAGTTGAACCAGGCTTCTGTGGTCAGTAATGATGGTGAAGGGAGCTTGTTGCAAGTAGGGACGCCACTTGTCCACAGCGAGCAAAATGGCTAGACACTCTTTTTCGTAAATTGACAGTGTCTGAGCAGTGGGTCCAAGTGCCTTGCTGAGGTAAGAGATGGGATGACCTTTTTGTGAGAGCACTGCGCCAACACCACGCTTGGACGCATCTGTTTCAACAGTGAATGGTATATTGAAGTCCGGCAGGGCGAGGACTGGAGCTGTCAACATATTTTCCTTCAATGTATCAAAGGCCTACTGGTGAGTAGGTGTCCAGTGAAACAAGGTGTCTTTCTTGAGTAAATCAGACAGAACACGAGTGATCAAGCTATAGTGCTGAATGAACTTTATGTACTATCCCATGAGTCCGAGAATTCGTCTCACTTGTTGGGCATTCGTGAGAGTTGGCCAATTCTGCACTGCTTGTATCTTACTTGGATCTGTGGCAACTCCATTGCCACTGATAATGTCACCCAAATACTCCAGTTTGTTTTTCGCAAACGAACACTTACTGAGCTTAATTGACAAGCTGTGCTGCTGAAGGAGGTCAAAGACTTGAGTAAGATGCTCCATGTGAGACTTCAGTGTTGGACTGTAAATTAGTATGTCATCCATGAAGACAAGAACACATTTGCGGATCATAGGTGCGAAAATCGAGTTCATGGCTGATTGGAACATCGCTGGGGCATTTGTCAGGCCGAAGGGCATGACTCTGAATTCATACAGACCCTGATGTGTTTTGAATGCAGTTTTTGGCTCGTCCGCAGGCACTACACGGATCTGATGATAGCTAGCTCGAAGGTCTAACTTGGTGAACCACTGAGCTCCCACCAATTCACCCAGCAACTCGTCAATGATCGACATTGGGTATTTGTTTTTGACTGTTATGTTGTTCAGTGCTAGGTAGTTTGACACAAAATCGCCAAGTCCCATCTTTCTTGCGTACCAGGAGCATGGGAGAAGCAAATGGGCTGGTGCTCTCTTGAATAATACCTTTGTCGAGCATCTCCTTAATCTGGCGTTCGATCTCTGTTTTCTGAAGAGGTGCACATCTGTATGGCTTAACATTTACCAGGGTTGTGCCCGGCATCAGAGGAATATGATGATCAAATTTTCTATGAGGAGGTAGTGTTTGCACATCCTCAAAGAGATTCTGGTACTTCTTGATTAGTGGTGTAACCTCTGAAGGGATGGCCTCTGTACTCGTGCTATCTGTGGCTGTCATTGCACACAATTCAAGTATCTGACAAACTTCCCCATTGTGAAGCATGGTTTGCAACGCGTCACAGGTAATTGCTGAGCAGGATTCAGGCCGTGCTTGAATGCCTCGAAGGGTAATTCGTACACCTTCATGCTTAAACCTCACTGTCTTCTTTTTCCACCCACATCTTGTCGTCATTTTGGTTCTCTAGCTAGTCCATACCCAGGATTATGTCATAGGATGTCAGTGGCAGAATCTTGAGATCCGTAGTGAATTTGTGGCCCTGTGTGTACCACACCACTGCCGGAATGTACTTGGAGCAGGCTATAGTGCCCCCACCGGCAACACTTACAGTAGCTGGTGGCATTTCTTTCTGAGGTAAGTCCAGTTTATCAGCCAACTGTTGACTAATAAAGTTGCTGGAGCTCCCTGAGTCTATCAGGATGATGACATTTTGTTTAGCCACCAGTCCTTGCAACCTCATGCTTCGACGACTGGTTGTTCCTTCGACAACATGCACTGAGAGCTTGAGGACATGTTCCTTTCCAAAGTTAGCATTATCGTCATCAGAATCATCACTCTCTGTGTCGGTTTCAGAGGAGTCCACTATCTGCAATGCTTCCAATAGTTCTTCTAACACATGCAACTGAACCTGTGCAGGACATTTGTGCCCGAGAGAGTACTTCTCACCACATTTGAAGCACTCACCCTTTGCTCGCCTTTGAGCTTTCAGAGAGTCAAACTTGTTTGGTTGTGCAGGTGGATCACTAGTGTTCTTCTCATCAGGTCTGAAAGGGCATGGCGCCCCCATGTGTGGTTTTGGTAATTAATGACAATCCCTATGGACTAATGGTTGCATTGAGTTGTACTTGTAGTGTTTGTCCATAGACCATGCTTGAACTCCATATGTTGGATTCAAGGTTGATGCCATGAATATATTGATATAATGAAGTATTTGGCATCAATATCATCGAGTTGAGCATATTGCAAGTATGTCTTGAAGAAAAGGATTAGTGATCATTCATGGTTATTCTCAAGACATCATCTATTGAATAGAGAAGAAAAGATACAAGGTTGATCAAGATATTGTTCAACACACAAAGCTACAGGATGTACCAAGTGGGATCATGTATCTCTTGGTATGGTAAGTAATTGTCCATATAGCTTTGTGAACCAACCCATGATATGTGTTGGCATTTCTATGTGTGGTTAGGTATCTTTCTATGGGCTTGCATCAAATGAAGATTTCATATAGCCCATGATCGATGACGTCAAGTGGTGTTCGTCATCAATGTTGAGAAGCGCAAGTTCAAGAGGAGCATCTCGAAGAAATCCTAGGCTTGAAGCTTGCCACCCATTTAGAGATAATGTTCATGTGAAGATGTGCCTAAGAGAGGCTCTCCCATAGTGGAGTATGTGGGAGCAAATGTTTGGGTCTTCACCAAGCGAAGCGTAATCAAAAAAGGTGGTCCACTTGAAGAGATCAAGATCGACGTCATCTAGCTCAAGTGGAATGCGCAAGGCAAAGGTATGATAGGGTTTCTATTTTACCGGTCTCGTGGTACTAGTTGGGAGACCGGGTTATAGGATAGATACCGTACTATCAAGAGGGGCTCTCGATTGAGCTTTAGCGTATCAGTTGGAGAGAGCTCAAATCTTTGCATACTTGCCTTCATCATATTTCTTGGTTCTTATTTGGATTGTCTCCTTGTTGGGTTTTGGTGCTTGTTGTGAACTTCATGACAAGCCCAAGTTCTCCGAAAACAGATTTCGTATGGAAAACTTGTTGCGTTTTCGGGTTGGAAATATTATCGGTCCACCTTCGAGATAGGGTCCACACCTTCCCATGTGTGGTATCCACTCTATATTTGTGACCCTTAACATTGGTTTCCAACAGAATTGGTTTCACCTGTTTTGGAGTTCGAACGAGAAAGTTATTGCATTTCAGGTTTTGCTGTTTCTGTCAAGATTTGCTCAAGCAGGGGAATCGGATTATCCGGTCCTAGCCAACTCGGATTATCCGATTCTCAAGATTGCTCGATTTCGGCTAAGGACTTTAAAAACAATGCATACTGGAGTTTTTCGGAATATCCGATCAAGCTGATTCGGAATATCCGATTCTTAAGTTTTCTCTCGAAATCGGCTAAGGACTTCTTGCTGCCTGTTTTGTGGTGCACTGAAGTTTTTCGGAATATCCGATATAGGTCTACCCGGATTATCCGACTGTGCCGGATTATCCGATACTTTGTGTTTCGGACTATCCGATCCAGTCGGATTATCCGATCATGACTTATATCGGAATATCCGATTTTTCTGTCTGCAACGGCTCTTTTTCTGGGAGGGGTATAAATACCCCTCCACCTACCTCCAGCCATCCAGCTTTGCTGAGCACGAATTTGACCCCCATTGTTGACATTCTTGAGCTTAGCTATCTCTCAATCCCTCCATGATTCTTGCCTCCATTTAGTGGGAAAAGAGAGAGGAGATCTAGATCTATTGTTCCACCAATCCATCTCTCCTCTAAGTGAGGGGAAGCCTTTGGATCTAGATCTTGGAGTTCCATTTGTTGAGTTCTTCCTTGTTCTTCCTCTCTTCTCCCTCCACAAGCATTAGTTGCTTTTGGTGGGATTTGGGAGTGAAGGATTTGACCACCTCTAGTGGTCTTGCCTTCATTGCATCGGTTGCATCGGTTTGAGTTCTCCACGGTGATACGTGGAAATCGAAGTTGAGAAGCTTGTTACTCTTGGGTACTTGGGGTGCCCTATAGCTTGTCCTCTTGGGTACTTGGAGTGCCCTAGACGGTCCTTGTTGATCTCGGAGTTTTGGTGGCTCGCGGGATAGTTGGGAGCCTCCAATTAAGTTGTGGAGACGCGCCCCAACCTTGTGGGTCTTGTGGCTCTGGGAGCCGCGGGATTCCGGTGAGAGCCTCCAATTAAGTTGTGGAGTGTGCCTCATCCTTGTACGGGTTCGGTGACCACCCTCAAGTGTCCCATAGTGGCTCGTGGCACTCTACATTGGTAGAGGCACGAAGGAGATTACGGTGTGCCATTTGACGGCTACTCGGAGATCACTTTGTGACTCCGCACCACTCCAACGGAGACGTAGCTTCCATTGGGAAGTGAAATTCGGGATAAATCATTGTCTCCAAGTGCCTCGGTATTTCTATACCCGAGCTTCTTACTTATGCAATTTACTTTGTGATAGCCATCGAGCTTGAAGTAATATATCTTGCTATCACATAGTTGTTTATCTTGATTAGCATAAGTTGTTGGTGCACATAGGTAAACCTAGCTTGTTTAGGTTTTGTGCTTGATAAATTAACCGCTAGTTTTATTCCGCATTTATACAAGCCAAAACCGTAAAGAATTTTAATCGCCTATTCACCCCCCCCCTCTAGGCGACATCCGTGTCCTTTCAAGGTCTGTTGCCCATAAATCCTGACATTTCGCTGTGTTGCTTATACTTGGAGCGTAATGCATCCCTCTGGCTGTATTTGTTAGTGAGCACAGCCGTGTCCTCCACCAAGAGAGCCTCCTGCGTTTGAGCCATAGAGAAAGCCAGATCAACAGTTCCAGGATTATGCAGTTTGATTGCTGATCGTATATTTGGCTTGAGACTAGCAATGAAACGGCGAACGAAGAAGGTTTCATCATAAGAATGATTGTAGAGAAGCACCTTATGCATTAGTTCCTCAAATTTATGAGCATAATCATCCACTGATCCTACTTGCTGATGAGCAAAGAGGGCATCCACAGTTTTAGCATATTTATCTCTGTTGAATTTAGTGAAAACCCCTACACACAGCTCAGGCCAACTAGCAACACTATGCAAGGCTTCATAGATTTGTAGCCAAAGTGCAGCATTCCCTTTAAAATGCATAGTAGCAAAATCCACCGACAAATGGGACTGGACATTGTATAAGTGGAAATACTTTTCACAATTTTTCTTCCACCATTTGGGATTATCTCCATTAAAGTGGGAAAGTCAGATTTAGGCAGTCTAGGTCCAGAGTTATGACGATTTCTATTTCTACCATGCTCATGCTGTTCATGCTGATCATCATCATCAGAGAGAATAACATCATGGTCACGGGTAACAAATTGCTCACCCCTTACCAGGGTGAGTCCAGAGGTTCGATCCTCTCTGAAATTCACACCCTGGATTGTCAGAGGAAGGCGGTGCCCTTGAGACCGAAGCGAACCCGGGGACGGATCAACGTAACCCGGGGTCGATGGAGGAGGTGTGCCCTTCTCGATGACGAAGACGCGGGTCGCCACGGTGTCCATCGACTGCTTCAACTCCGCGACGGATCGATCCAGCGCCGTGTTGGCCTGAATCACCCTGTCCAGAGATGTCTCCATGCGCTTGGAGGCGGTGGTGAGCTTGCCCTGTGAGAGCGTGAGCTTGTCCAGGGCGGTGTGGAGGTCGGTGATGCGCGAGGCGTTGACCTGGCCGGCCTCCGCCGTGGCCTTGTTGGCCTCTCTGCCGTTGCCTGCAGAAGGCGCTGCAGATCTGCGATGGTCATCTCCGACATGGTGACGCGCTGCGTCAGGGTGGGATGGCCGGATCTCGCCGTTGGAGCTCACTCGAGTCGGATCGGACCGATCTAGGGTACACCGGAGGTGTTTTGCGCGAATTCAGTGAAGAATTCACACCCTTCGTTCGGATTTACCGATGAGAGACAGCGATTCCGAACGGAAATTTTTCCCGGAACGAAACAAAGCTCTGAATACCACTTGCTAGAGTCTAGATACTATAGTGTACGATCTAGATCACTGTCCTTGCGTCACGCACAGGTAGCAGGATCATCAATCTCGGTTACAGCCGCACGGAGGAATCGTGGGCAGGAAGAGAGAGGAAAGGGGAACAGCGCAGCTGTCTATTACAATGATCAACGATGCTTTCTTCCACTTCACGCATTGGCAGAAGTAGACGTTGTTCGGCCTGTCTCGTGTCTGGGCTGGGAGGTCGTGGGCTTGGCCTTGTGAAGACGGTCCAAGGCCCGTCTCATGTCTTTTTTTTTGTGTGAATCAGGAGCCTTTTAAGTAATAGAAATTGTAGAGTTACAATCATGCTGTAGGCAATCAGTAAGGAAACCTGGGGTCATGTTCACCCAAATACACCTTTGCCTAGCAGCATAAGCACTTTTTGCACATAGGTGAGCAGCAACATTAGCTGTTCTATGAACAAAAATGAAATGAAAGCTAGTAAAGCTTCTACTCATCTCCTTGACCTCCCTCAGGATGGTGGCCACTTCCGATCTATCTTCATCAGGCTTGGCCCAGAGGTTGACAAGCACCTGGGCATCGCTTTCCACCAGGATCTTGGTCTTCCTCAAATCAACAGCCATGCTGACACCATCTCTTAGAGCCATTGCCTCCATAACGAGAGCGTTGAGGGCAGCATTGTAGAATCTTGATCTTGCCATGATAAGGGCACCAGAACTGTCCCTCATGATACAGCCAGAAGTTCCCTGCAGCTCGCTTTGTTGAAAACCGGCATCTGCATTGATCTTCATCACATCTCCATCAGGAGGCTTCCATCGCTCAACAGGTTTAGCCGATTCCCCCTGTCTATTTTCAGTTCCAGCCTTCCACAGATCAAAGGCAACATCGGCAGCCCACTGGACGCTGGTCTTCACCGGTTTCTCCACCGCATCATGGGTGATTGAGTTCCTGGCATTCCACACAGCCCAAAGACCACACAAAATAAGGCAGGAATCCTGTTCAGACGAGGCTCTGCATGTGATGAGATCTGCAGCCCAAGAAGAGGGGTGGAGAGGGGGCATTTTGACAGAGGTGAGAACCCGTAAGGTCTTCCAGAAAACCTTAGCCCATGTGCATCTGGTGAGGGCATGAAAAACAGTCTCATCTTCCCTCCCACAGATCTCGCAGGTGGCTATACGGTCCATATGTCTCCTCTTCATGATGTCACGGCAAGGGATAAAATCTTTGATGATTCTCCAAAAGAAACATTTGATTTTTGGAGGAACCTTTAGTTTCCACAGCTTCTGAAAGGACAAGGATGTCGCCTAGAGGGGGGATTAAAACTTTTCCGGTTTAGACTTGATAATTGCGGAATAAAACTAGGTATTTAACTTAACAAGCCAACAACCTAAATAAACTAGGCTCACCTATGTGCACCAACAACTTATGCTAAGCAAGACAAGCAACAAGGTGATAGCAATATAGAATACTTCAAGCACGAAGGCTATCACAATGTAAAGTGCATAAGTAAAAAGCTCGGGTATAGAAATAACCGAGGCACGCGGAGACGAGGATGTATTCCCGAGTTCCTCCTTGTTAAGGGAGTACGTCTCGTTGGAGAGGTGTGAACCAACGCAATGGTTCAACAACCACAAAGGTTTCACCTTCTTCTCCGATGAACCGCACCACAAAGGTTTGGTTCACCTTCCACTATCGGAATCCTTCGAGGCGGAAATCCGGAGCCTTTCAACAACGATCCGGGGCACAACCCACAACGGGATTGGGGGCTCCCGAACAGCTACAAGTGACCACACAAGGGTCTCAACCACCACACGGGCGTCTAGGGTCCAAAGACCCAAGAGTAACAAGTTCACAAACTTTCAACTTTCACGAATCCTCGTGGAGAGCACAAACCGATGCAACGAAGCAATGGCAAGAGCACAAGGCTCAAATCCTTCACTCTCGAATCCCACCACAAGCAACTAATGCTTATGGGGTGAGAAGAGAGGAAGAACAACGAAGAACACAACAAATGGAACTTCAAGATCAAGATCTACTAGGTTCCCCTCACTTAGAGGAGGAATGGATTGGATGAATATGTAGATCTAGATCTCCTCTCAATTTCCCTCAAAGATATGCAAGAATCATGGGAGGGAATGAGAGGAAGGCAAGCTTTTTCAAGGATCAACAATGGAGGAGAGAGGGGAGAAAAACTTGCTCAAGAACTTAGGGAACCATTGGGGAAGAAACCCCTTAAATAGGTCCCCTGAAAAAGTGACCGTTGGAGGGGTACGGGAGCCCGGCCTGGGGGCCGGCCTAGGCTGGCCTAGGGGGTGGCCACCCAGCAGAGCCGGCCGGCCTGGGGGCCGGCCTAGGCTGGCTTGGGGGCTGGCCACCCAGAAACCAAAATTGTAACACCCACAACTTTTTCATCCGGACTCCGATTTCGATGATCTTGGGCTCGTTGGAATCGCAACAAACAACCCTTTAAGATTATGCAGAGAAACATCATAGTCCATCATGTGAAGATAAAACCAAATGTAGAAAGGTAAACCTTCTCTAAAAAAGAACAACCAGTAAATCCTGAAATGCAATAACTTTTGCAAGGAAGCTTCAAACGAGATGAAACCAACGAGGTGGGAAAGGTAGCGACAAGAGCTTATCTCGAGGAGATATCACACATGGGAGGTGTGGACCTTATCTCGAGGAGGAACGGTAATATTTCCAACACGAAAACACAACAAGTTTTCCAACCAAAATCCGTTTTCGGTGAACTAGAGCTTGGTATGGAGATGAACACAAGATCTAAATTCTCACATGAATAAAAGCCAAATAAGAACCAAGAAAGATGATATGCCAAATATGCAAAGGTTTGAGCTCTCCACAAAGGTGCGATCAAGTTACTTGAGAGCCCCTCTTGATAGTACGCCGTCTATCCTATAACCCGGTCTCCCACTAACACCACGAGACCGGTAAAATAGAAAACCTATCAAGATCATACCTTTGCCTTGCGCATTCCACTTGAGCTCGATGATGACGATCTTGACTCTCTCAAGTTGGAACACCTTTCTTGATTGAGCTTGCAAGCACATGCTTGATGAAGACTTCTCCAAATACTCCCCCATACACCATTATGGGAGAGCCTTGCTAAACTCCGGCTTCATGAATCCACTTGCACTTCATCTTCTTATCTTGATATAGATGATGGCTTGGAGATCAACATGAATGTTCACTCAATCTTATTTTCCAAGCCACTCTTGCAATAAGCTCAACTCTAGATGACCATTCTTCATATAAACCCTTGGATGGAACCTTGGTCATCATGAAATCTTCTAGAGTCCAACACATGAACTCCAATCTTTTCCAATGGACAAGATCTACAAGTATATCTCAATGCAAACATTAGTCCATAAGGATTGTCATTAATTACCAAAACCACGCATGGGGCAACACATGCACTTTCAGCTTCTTATAGAAAGGGTGGGCAGCGCCATTGGAGGAAGAAGCCTGCTGGTCATTCGGATTGCCCATCAGGAGCTTGTAAGCCGACCTAACCGAGAAGCAGCCATGCTTTTCATAGGCCCAAGCCCAAAAGTCATCGGAGGAGCTGCCCAAAGGGATGCTGCAGATGGTCGTCACATCCGACCCAGAGAAATTGGCCGTCACCTTGTTCGCATCCCACATCGCCAAACCCTCCACCAACAGGTCATCGACCTTAACAACCGTAGCCGAAGAGGGCCGATACATCGGTTTATGGCCAAAGTTGCCAGGGATCCAGGGGTCAGACCACACCCTAGTTGTAGATCCATTACCAATTCTCCTAATAAGACCCCGCCAGACATGAGAGGAGTTCTTCTTTTTGCCTGCTTGAAGGAAGTTGGAATAGTGGTAGTACTTGCCACGCAACACCTTCGTGCAAAGAGATTCCGGTTTTGTTAAGAGCCTCCATCCCTGCTTTGCCAACATCGCTTGGTTAAATTTCCGGATATCCCTGAACCCCATGCCACCAATACCCTTGGAGATAGCAATCTTAGGCCAAGCAGCCCAATGAATTTTAGATTTCTTTTCATCACCTCCCCACCAAAATTTAGCAATGATGCTAGTAATTTTCTTGCAAGTCTTGACAGAAAGTTGAAAGCAGCTCATCGAGAAGGTTGGGATCGCTTGGGCCACATCCTTGATCAGAGTCTCCCGAGCAGCATCACTCAATAATTTGGCACAGCATGCATTAAGCAGATTCTTGATTTTTGTTGGGAGATGCTCAAAGGCCTCCGAAGTAGATCGCCCAAGGGCAGTAGGGATGCCTAAATATTTTTCGCCCAGCGCCTCCACAAGAATATCAGCCCCCTGATGCACTTCAATTCGCACCTCCTGACTGCAGTTGGCGCTGAAAAAAATGGCAGACTTGCTCTTGTTAACCATTTGACCCGAACCCCTCTTATAGTTCTCCAGAATGTCCCGCAAGCGATTTGCACCAACAGCCGAGGCTTGAGAGAAGACCAAGCAGTCATCAGCAAAAAGTAAGTGTGAAATCCACGGGCAATGGATGCCAACTCTGACACCTTTTGAGAGAAAAACAGGTCCACTAAACTTTAGCATGCAGCTGAGCCCCTCACCGCACAGCAAGAACAGGTAGGGAGAGATTGGATCACCTTGTCTGATGCCGCGAGAAGGTTTGAAATAGTCGGAGCAGTTCCCATTCACACGGATAGAAAAGGAGACCGAATTCACACAAGCCAAAATTCTGTCCACCCACCACTCACAGAAACCCAGCTTCAACATAACAGCTTTGAGGTAAGACCATTCCACCCTGTCATACGCCTTTGCCATGTCAAGCTTAATAGCACATGCACCAGTTTTCCCCTTCTTCCTCTTTAGGTAGTGGATGCTTTCATAGGCTAGCAGCACATTGTCAGCAATAAGTCTTCCCGGGACAAAAGCACTTTGTTCTTCGGAGATAATCTCATCAAGGATAGGCCTGAGCCGGTTGGCAAGCACCTTTGATGCAATTTTGTAGAGGACATTGCATAAAGCAATAGGTCTAAATTGGGTGAGGTCTTGTGGCTGTTTGATCTTCGGAATCAGCACAAGAACAGTCTTGTTGACCTCCATGGGCATGTCACCTTCCTCCAAGAATTTCCGAATGACCCTGCAAACATCTTCCTTCAAGAAGTGCCAATGTTTAATATAGAAACCAACAGTAAAGCCATCAGGTCCGGGCGAGGAGTTGGGTTTCATCATAAAGAGCGCTTTCTCAATTTCCAAATCAGTGAAGGCGGAGCATAAATCAACATTCATTGCAGATGTAACCTTCGATGGCACATAGGCAGTAATCAACTCAGGAGAGGTGACATCTTGAGCTCGAAACAGGTTTTGGAAGAAACGAGCAGCCATGATCTCAAGTTCAGGTTGCTCACTGCAAAGGGAGCCATCCTCCCTCTTGAGAGAGGAGATCTTGTTATTTCTAGCTCTACCCCTTGCTTTGGCATGGAAGAAAGCGGTGTTTCTGTCCCCTTCTTTCAGCCACTGAATTCTAGAGCGTTGTCGGGTCATCGCTTCTTCTCTAGCCAGTAGTTCAGAAATGCGCAACATAAGGTCCTTTTCAGCCCTGGTCGGGCCAGATCTCAAGTTGCGCCCTCTAACATCTTCAAGGTTTTGTCGAAGCAATTTAAGTTGGAGCCTCACCGAGCCAAACTCCTCCCTGCTCCACGAAGTCAGACGAGCTCGCAAACCATTAAGAGAGCTATTGAAGTCGACCAGGTCTCTAGCTCCCCCAAGCCGAGCATCGCTAACTACATCATCATAGCGCTCATGCCTCCTCCACATGTTCTCATACCGAAAGGGTTTACCACAAACATCAGGCCCCGACCAATTGGACTTCCTCGTTGAGATCAAAAGTGCACAATGATCAGAGTTGGTGGTCTGAATATGAGAGACCACCGAAGCTCCAAACACCTCCAGGAACTTATCATCACCAAACGCCCAGTCCAGGCGAACTTTGATATTTCGCCGGCCCTCCTGCCGGTTGTCCCAAGTGTAGGGCAGGCCAGCATAGCCCAGATCAGAGAAACTGCAGCAATCAACAGCTTCCCTAAAAGCATCCATCATCCACTCCTCTTTTGGGGCACCCCAATTTTCTCCGAGGCATAGAGGTTTTCATTGAAGTCCCCAGCGCACAGCCAAGGTTCAGCTTGCTGCTGGCGGAGGAATTTCAACAGGTACCAGCTTTCCCCACGGAATTGCCTTCTTGGGTCACCATAAAAACCAGTAAAACGCCATTCAGAACCACCCGAGCCATCACTCTTCACTAGAACGTCAATGTGCGACGGGGACACAGACAAAACCCGCACTTTTGCTCTAAGAAAAGGAATGTTTAAATTCAAATATGTTACTAGCACCTGATCGATTGGCGCTAGAGGCTATCTTTTATGCGTGAAAATTCAAATAGGGAGACGGTTGGTTGTTAAGAGGAATAGGGCTCAAAACGCGGAAGACTTGGATTTTGTGAATATTATCACATGGATCTCGTGAATATTTGTCGGTATTTGCTAATTGTTGTGCTGCCAGATTTGATTTAGACATTCATTTGCCGCGCCACGCACTTTGCGAGCCATCAGATACTTTGAGCTCGTGAGTCGTGACCCGAACCGCTTTGTCAGCTGCCATGGGCGCCTCCTCTCCTCTCCACCAGAGTCTTCCATGCCTAACCAAGAAGGTCCTCACCTTGTTGCTCTACGCCAGTGTCCCCCTCGCCCTCCTCCTCTACCTCCTCGCCCCTCATACCATCGACGGCCTCTCCTCCACTTCCACCTCGCCGCCTCACGGTAATTACCTCGAGATTCCGCTGATCCTGTCCCTGCATACATTCATCAATTCACGCTTTTCTTTGTTCTTGGTTTGCAGGTGCGAAGCAGCTGGGGGCGAGGACAGCTGCAGCGGCAGCCGCCAGAAAACAAGGGTTGAAGGCATCCCCGGCGCCGGCGCCGTGGTGCGACTACTCGGAGGGGGAGTGGGTGCCGAACGCGGCGGGGCCGCGGTACAACGGGACGAGCTGCGGCGCGACGATCAAGGACGGGCAGAACTGCATCCTGAACGGTAGGCCGGACATGGGGTACCAGTACTGGCGGTGGCGCCCGCGCGGGTGCGCGCTCCCGCCGTTCGCGCCCGCGGAGTTCCTTGAGCTGGTACGGGGCCGGCACGTCGCGTTCGTCGGCGACTCGCTGGCGCGGAACCAGTGTGAGTCGTTGGTGTGCCTCCTCGGCTCGGAGTACCCCGCCGAGCTCGTTCACGACGGCGGCGAGGAGCGCAAGTTCCGGCGGTGGGCGTTCCGGTCGCACAACGCGACGGTATCGGTGTTCTGGTCGCCGTTCCTGGTGAACGGCACGGAGAAGTCGTCGGCGCCGGGACCGGGAGGCCTCGATCACAACAGGCTGTACTTCGACCTGCCCGACGAGCGGTGGGCGGCGCAGGTCCCGGGCATGGACGTAGTGGTCCTCTCCTTCGGGCAGTGGTTCATGCATCCGGCCATGTACTACGACCGCGGCGAGGTGATCGGGTGCCACTACTGCCCGGAGCCCAACCGCACGGAGACGGGCTTCTTCGGCGTGTTCCGCCTCGCCATCAGGAACGCCCTCCGCGAGGTCATCGCTCGCTCCAGAGCCGGCCGGGAGAAGCTGGCCGTGCTGACAACGTTCTCGCCGGCGCACTTCGTCGGGGAGTGGGACAGCCCGGACGCGTGCGCGCGTACGGAGCCGTACGCGCCGGGGGAGAACGAGATGTCGTACATGCACAAAGAGATGTGGAGGACGGGAACGGAGGAGGTCGCGGCGGCTGCCGCGGCGGCCAGGTTGCACGGGTCGGCGGTGGCTGTTGAGGCGCTAGAGGTGACGAGGCTGGCGGACATGCGCGCGGACGGGCACCCAGGGCCGTACTTCCACGCGTCCCCGTTCGCCGGCGACGGCGGCGGCAAGAAGAGGGAGCGGGTGCCGAACGACTGTGTGCACTGGTGCCTCCCGGGCCCGATCGACACTTGGAACGAGAACGAGATCCTCCTGCAGATTGTCAAGCGATGGAGAGGGACGCCGCCTCCTCCTCGTACTGAGATTCAACCACCGTAGGTGTAGCATTACTGTTGGTTTTCAGGTATAATATTCGCATGTTTGCAGGATTATTGTTGGTTTCCAACGTGAAGATGATTTATCTATCAGCACTTGCTGAGAGGTTCTGTGCTTAACTTCTGTTTTTTGGGACTTGAAGTTTTTGTTGTTAGGGTGCCTATCAGCGATTTGCTTTATTCGACAAAGGCATCAGCGCTCTGCAGGTAACACGGATACGTGCCGAACGGCCGACAAAGCGAATGGTGTCGACCTTTTCCATTTCATTCCATTCAATAATCAGTTACCGAAAATCGACAGTCCATTCAATAATTTTTATTGGTAAGAGTAATCCAGGCCATCCTCAACTATCAGTATCGCCTGGTCAGGGACAGAATAGGTGGAAGTCATTTGTGATGAATAGCTACAATACACCAAGGAAAAACAGTTTAGTGGGTTGCACTAGCACCTCTCGAACCGGCCGAGTAGTGCCCAGAAATGAATTACCAGCAAACGTAATATAATTTGCTGCTCTAGCCTTGTGTACAGAATATGGCACCGTCTTATAGTACGTACGACAACAATCAAACATTAGCATCACAACCTACCCCGAAATTGTTTTAAAAAGATGAAGGCATCAGTCACATTTAATTATACTTACCCAATAATGTACAATGTTAAACAAATCTGGAGTCAGAAAGAAGAATTGCAGTAGTTTCAACTCAAGCCACACAATAACCGACAATACAGTACAATGAAGTTGAAGACAGGCAACAGTTTCAGTTTGCGAACTTTCTACAGCTGAGGAGGGGGATATTATCAACCAAAAGATTAAAGAAATAATCAGACAATACTGTATACAGTATGATACAGTATGATCATCTACCCTTCTTTCTGACTTAGTTTCTCATGATCTGCGCGAATTGGACAAGGAAATGCCAATAGTACCATATGGTGCCTTGTTAAATATGATTGTTCATCCAGGATGGTCTTCACATTGTACAGATTACAACAACGCCTGCAAATATTCATGAATTAGATTCACTAGTAAGAATACATGTGCAACTACTGAATATGCCTTCAAAGTAACATTTTTTACTGGAAATCCAATTAATATTCTCTGGTCAGTATGTTTACCATGTCACGGACATCTAACTTTAACCAATAGCAATCATGAACGCACTGAACACGTAATCTGGACAATATGTATAATTTTTTTCTGCAATCGCCTGGTAAACTAGAATGCTGGTGCAATTTCTGAAGCCTGTCCAGGCTATCTGCTGGCACCCACATTTTATTCAAACTGTAACATGATAAATGGTACAAGTAATCATGTAAGTTACTTGATTACTATGGACCTGCACATGCAAGCCAGACATGCATATGCTAATGCTCCAAATATAGATGCAAACTTGCAACTGCGATCTAACCTAACAGCAAATTGATCGGGTGTATGCTTAACAGAGAACCTGGCTAATAGTTTTAGCCCATAATACCAAACATTCCTAGATTCAGATGTCTAAAAGCAATGACTGAATTTTGGATTCCAGCTTCCAAATCATAGACTTGGAAAGTCATAATTCATAAAATAGACTCTCTGATAGTCTAATGTACCATCTTAAGAAACAAGAAGACACCTGATGACATGAAATTTCAAAAACAAAGATATTATGTTCTCATCGTATCATAGTGATCCAAAAATGATTTACAAGAAAAATTTAAAAATTCTGAATGGTTTGAAAAAAATCACAGAAAAAAATAAGGGACATGCTTCGGGACACCCCTCTAAAAAGTCAAAAAGGGTATTTTCATCTTTCAATGCTAATCGAGATTTGTCGAGCCCAAGTTTAATTGTCCAAGCCCACAACCGATCTCCATCTACAATGGTTTGAATTGTTCCTGAGAGGAAAAACTCTATTACAACGCTGCCCATATATTACCTGTCATTGTTCTTCCACGGGTTGAAAAGAAAAACTTGCATGTCGCCGAGCGATTTTACAGGGATATAAATCATAGAGAACCAAACACACTTAGGAACATAGGCATATGCACCTGGATGTTTACGAGGAATTGAGGATCCTGTTGATTAAGCTTTACATGTATTTATATACTCAGATGATGTCACAGATTTAGAAATTAGCGACTGCCACAAAATAGATTGAATCGTCTACCAGTAAGTTATCAGAAGAAGTAGCGTTAGCGGATAGCATGTTACAGCCTCAAGGGTTCTTATCTGTTCATGGTTTAAACCTTGAGAACTAATCAGGACGGCTAAGCACGAGCATACAATACATAAGATCAAACTGATTCAAGGGTTTGTTCCACTGGTGCTCACAAAATAATTTGATAATGCTGAGTGTTTCTACGACAAAAGAAGTGCCCTTATCAACGAAAGTTTAAGTTTAAATCTCTACCGCTGTTCTGCATTAAAAAAATAAAAAAAATAAGCGGGTGTACCGAAGCAAACCTAAAAAAATAACCATAATAGCAAGATCAGCTAAACCACCTTTTCCTAGAGATACTTTTGTCCCCACTCTTAATGTACAACTACTTGGTTGTGCCACTGGAAAACTCTTTCTTTCATATAATTGTTTTCACACACAGTCTGAGTCATATTGTTACTGGGATCATTACTGCAACTTTTTGTCAGCTGACCCCTATAATTGGACGTTTTAGTTCTGGAGCAGCCAAATTGACTTCGCATATAATCATGAGGCTGGACAGAATTGCTGCTTGCGTTAAATGCAAGTGGCTGCGGACAGTAAATAAAAGGATCATTGAAAAAGTTAAGATTGCTCTTCAAATAAAATAATGCATCTTAGCCCCGCATTTGGAAAAGGTTAATCTGGTTCCGCGGTTCCGCTTACCCTTTCCTCCAGAGCCCAGACTATACCTCCAAGACCTGCCAGTCTGTCCACTATCACTGATAAACTGCAGTTCTCACTGCCATCGGCACAGAGAAGGGGTAGGAGCACGCTTTGATGAATAATGTGATTAACTTAAGCGTACCATTTTGCTACCAAAAGAGTGTATGTTTGAATGTTTGATTGTTTCGAGGGAACTTGAGGAAATCAAGTAATTACTTAGCGATTTTCTATATCCGAAACCATGGGGGAGCCCCCCACGTTTTGATTTCTATTCATATGAGAAGAAGGTACATATGTACAGATCTTTACGAATTGATTCATTATTCAAGTCATGACGTCATTTGTTTGCATGAAGAGGTCGGTTAGTTTAAGAGATATTATGAACCATATGGTTCGGTAGAGTTGTCCAGTGACACGGAGGCTGGAGAATGGCTGAAGAAGTTTCATGTGTTTTTGCTTCTAAAAGTAGCTTGTATGGTTTATGTGTTGCAATGAAGTTCTGGTAATCTTAGGTTTCGTGCTGGCTTGCTGGTTTGGCACTCGGCATGAAGTTGTTGCATGTCTTTATGTTTTCAGACCTCTAAAATGATGTGTTTCACTGGTTTCGTTAATGAAATTGGGAGTTGGGCTCCTTTCAACGAAAAAAATTGCCGGATCACCTTTTCCTAGGGAGAAGGAACCAAAGCTAAGTCCATCACAATGTAAATTTTCCATAAATATTTTCACTTAATTAGACAACCAAAAAGTTTAT
This sequence comes from Poa pratensis, assembly GCA_947311845.1. Lineage (NCBI taxonomy): Eukaryota > Viridiplantae > Streptophyta > Magnoliopsida > Poales > Poaceae > Poa > Poa pratensis. Next base: position 23,499,681 of record CAMZMU010000097.1, on the reverse strand, counting down.
GTAAGTACAAGGGGAAGAGTTTTTTTTTTTGCAGGGAAAAAGGAGACGAGTTGTGATTTGATACATAACACGACAAAATAAATGTTTTGATTAAAACTCAACAGTTTCAACTTAAGCGCTTCACATTTCCAATGTGACAAATGCCTATAAAGTTTAATCAACCACTTCGACACTTGCTGCTTACTCCACATATTAAATTGCTGCAGCTTTGGACTTTTGCGTAGTGGAACCAAATATTACAATTTCCTAACAAATTGCTTGAAATGAATAATTTAGGACATTGAAAGTGTGCCAACTAGATTATGTGGCCTACTCCATCTGAAAATTGTATTACCAACATCTAAAGTTCTAAACCATTGACTTGTAAAACTAATGATGATACTAAGTAGTGGAACGGTGGAACCCAACAAACTTGTCTATCTTGTAATGTGTTACGGTAATCGGTAAAGGAGTAAATCTGTTATATATGCATGGCGAGGTTATGTGGCCTACTCCACTCGAATACAACACTATAATCCAATCCACCTGCTAGTGTGGTGTCGTGGTGATAATTCACCATCAAGAATTTAAATTTTTAGTGAGAAGATCACCCAGTGACCCACAAAAAAAAAGATCACCTAGTTAACAGTCCAAATCTCACATCAAGATCCAAGACTAATCAAGGTGGGAGGAAGTTTAGCTTACCTTTAGTCTGCTCCAATGCCGCCGCTGCCGCCGAGCGGGTAGGACACGACCTCCCTGACGATCGGCGCGACCTCGACTACTGCGATGTCCATCCCGTACCCGGAGACGGGGAGCAGCTTAAGCTCACGGAGCACGCAAAAAGCCTCGGCCATCCGGCCGCGTGGCACATCAACGGCGACGGCGCACCGGGGAACCCAATTATCGGGGCGGAAGCCGTCGGGCACCTCAAGGCCCGCATCCTTCCGCAGCAGCTCACAGAGCTGCGCGTGGAGGCCTAGCAGCGCGGCCGAGGGCGTGGGTGACAGGAAAAGGACCCCCGCGTCAAGGGACGACGGGGGCGATGCGAGCGAGGAGAGCGCGAGAGGGAGCGGGTCGATGCGGGAGGCGAGCGCTCGGAGCGCCGGCGCGAGGCGGAGCGGGTCGGGGAGCGCGGCGGCGGGGAGGTGGAGCAGCGGGAGGTGCGGGCGGGACGCGGTGTCGATGAGGCGGCTGCTGAGCTGCCGCCGCGCCAGCGCGTTCCACGCCTTGAGCACCTGGTTCTCCAGCGCGGGATCGAAGTAGAGCTCCACCGCGTAGTGCCCCGAGGGGGCCGCCGCCGGCGGCGGCGCCCCCGCCGCGCGGGGGGTGCCCGGGGGAGTCGTGGCGACCGCCGCCGGGGTGGAGAAAACAGCTCCGCCGCCTCCGCCGGCTGCGGAGGGCGCGGTGCCTTGCGCCATGGCGAGGTGGGCGAGCTCTGGATGCGGGATTCCGACAGGGGGGCGGGGGAGTGGGAGCTGGAGTTGGATTTTCCGCTGGAGCTGAGAAATTCGGGAGATCTCGTACGACTGTGCTACTGTTGGGTGCACGCTTGGAATAGCTCCAGTCAGAGGTTCGTGGACCCATCGTGGGAAGCGCTGACAACCGGGGCCCCCTTGGTTGCGACTGAATTCTCGTTTTGTGATCTGTGCGAGATGCGACTATTCCATGTGTTTCTGGAGAACATAAACTATGTCAACTTTTGTAAAAAAAATACCTTTTGTTTGGGGATTACGTCCTTACATTTTGGAGTATTAACTTGGTTCGAAAATGTTAAACGTTTTGGTAGGTTACATTTTGAAACGGAGGTAGAACATAAATAAATCGTAATCCTCGTAAAAACATTAATCATATGAGTTTGTTTTGAGATCGACCGGGAAGAAAGAAGTATTTTCCAAATATTCCGAGAGGAACAGTGTTGAGGAGACATGCACGATCCTCGCGCGGTAACACTTATCACACATAGAATGCCCTCGGTAGGAAGACGCTTTTTTGTTTCATTTGTTTTTTCTCGTCTCATTTATGTAGTTTGTTTAGCTTCTACTATTTCTGTTATCATGTACTTCTTTACGGGTTGTACGTGCATATGTATTGTCTCATTGTGTGGATGTGGGTGACAGTCCGAGAAGTACACGCTGTTGTGTTCTATCTAAGTAGATAATGGACATATAGTAAGTCTCCAAAAAATACATTATTTTTGTGATCATGTGTTGACTGGCATTTTTAAATTTATTTTAGAAACCAACATTTTCCTGTTGGGAATACCACAAGACATGAGTGGTATGGTTTGTTGGGAACATATGATGTGACTAGAGAGCCCAAACTATCCTTAAAGATAGGTCAACTCAACCATTAGCAAACTACACATATACAGACTCCGCTATTCTAGAAAATCCTTTTCCTGAAGATGAAATCTCATATTTGGAATTGGGTAAGTTAAAACGACCAAAGTTGAGAAGAGTACCGGAGCAAACTGCGAAGATAATAGACGGGAGATGGAACAATGAAAAGCTATGTGTTAATGAGTACAGATATCTGGCTCCCAAGTTTCACCATCTCTGTATTTCAAAAAAATCAAAAAAAAATTACTTACATGTTTCAAAAAATATATGAAAAAAACTGGATCTAGTCAATGATGTACCATACAAATATGAAAAAGTTAATTTGAAACACTTCTTTTCTAAACTACGCATAAAAGAAAATGTACATATCTAAATATGTTGAATAGTGAATATTTTCCAAACTTTAAAATTTATCAGATTTTGTCATTTTTTGTAGTCAAATTTTGTGATGCCAATTTGCATGCTTGTAGGATCCATCATTTACTACATGCAGTTTTTTTTTGATTTTTTGAAAGTTGCAAATATGATTTTTCAGTTTAAAAAATAAAGCGATCACTGGATCTGGGGAGTCAAAGAGTTTTTCCTTGTGTTAATGGACCTTTTGGGCCTCAGATCGGGGTCTAAACGCTGCAAGTTAAATGCTAAGAAGATTCCCATAAAAAAATGCTAAGAAGATAACTTGTTATAGACCTGACTTGAGTTTTGACCCTAGTCTAAGAAAATTAACAAAGCAAACTAGTCCACTTGTAATACCACGGGAATTTGGCAGGACAACTCACTACACTGTAAGGATGTGATGTGCTCTAACAAAACTATTTTCTGATCAACTGAGGCTCATCACAGCGAGGATAATTACCACCGGACTAGATTTAACTTTCTCAGACTTGACTCTTTATTGTTTGCTACCCCCCTCGCACGCACATATTGGCGTTTCTGAAGTCTCTTTAGAAAAACCATGTTCGTTGCGTTATTTTTAAATTTGTTACATTTAAGTTTAGAACTATGCCATTGACTCAACTAATAATGTGGGTGCGGCTCACTTGTCCTTGTTGTTTTAGTTGGCTCCTTCTATTGTTGAAAAAGGGAGAAGTGAAGCACACAGTCTTGGTTGGTGGCGATATGATAGATACCTTTCACCGAGCTTGTTTTCAGATGCTTAATATGGTTGAATAGCCTCCAATGTTCGATTAGTTCGCAAGTTCGTTCTACACTTAGCTTTAATTCTGTCAAATGCTTCGAAGATTGGTTCATAGATACTTGCTCATTTCAGGCTGGATTAATATTAGATGTGCAGTATTTATAGTTGAATTTGAAGTGTCAAACATTTTTGTCACGGATAATTCAGAGGTCAAATATTGTCTGACTTGAATAAAACTTTGAAGTAGAATAGTTGCCAATTTTATTTATCCACAAGAATATGCATATCGTGTAGGAAATTGTGTCTTGCAACATTTTATATATTTATTACTACATTGTCCGGAATTAAACTTCAGTGTGGAAGCATCACGGAAATAACAGGGAATTAATGATGTGGAATTGTACTTAAGGAAATATACTTAAGGAAGCCGGTACGGCTATACTGGAACACAGTGTATATTAATATGCTGGAATTATACCCGGGAACAGTATAGAGCGGAATACCAGGTTGTCTATAGGATTGGCTCTATGGATTGTTAAAGCCTGCGAGTTTGATTTTATATTCGAACTCGGCGCATGACTCACACATGCGTGTTGGGACCTAATTGCTTAACAGTAATAGGCTCGGTTAATGACTGTTAATGATAGTGGTTGGTTTAACAAGTCATGAGTCCTATTTGGAAACAGATTGAGTTATCTGGAATTTGGAGTCTATATAAAGGTCTCACCCTCTAGCCTCAATATGCATTGTGAGCGACACCACCGATAAGGCAGAGAAATAGAGGGTAGGCCAAATTAGATCCAAACCCTAATTTTCTAACATTGGTATCAGAGCCGAGGTCGGCGGTGGCCGGAAGTCGAGTCCGCTGCAAATCACGGTCGCCGCGCCGATCGAATCTAGCTCGGAACTCTGCCGTGAAGGTAGCCACCACTGAATCATGTACGCGTCCGGCTACTGTTTTGCGTGGATCGAGGAAGAAAAGAACGATTCGTGTTGCTGTTCGCGTTGATCGGGGGAGGAACGCAGAATCATGTACGTATTTTTGTCGTCGCCGTCGCCGTCGTCGCCTTTTCCGCTGCGCACTCCGCCGCTCACGAAGTCTCGCGTCGTGCCTCCGATCGTCCACGGGCGGAAAGTTCGATGGTTGTGGTCCTGGCGGAATTGATTCGATCTTGTCGTGCGAGCAGAAGACATAGTGTCCTCGCCATATCTTTTGGAGCAATTCGCCGACGAGATTGAAGGAAATCGTGCTGTTTATCACGAGATCGGAATCAGAATCGTGGCCGCGCCCTATTTGTTTATCAAAGACGCTAGCGCATAGGAGGAACTTGGACAGCTAGCTACCAAGGAAGAAAGCAACTACGGAACTCGATGCGCTGCGTCCTTGATCTGCACTGCGTTCATCGGCGGATCGTGCGCTGCCGAACTATGATCGTGCTGGCACCTCCGCCGTAAATAAGGTCACGTCTCGCCGCCCCGTCGATCTGGCTGTAGCAAGTTTCAGCGCTCTGTTCGATCTGGACTCCAGTACACTCGTCAACGTAGTTGAAGGATCCAAGGGAAGCACAACGCAAAGGCTCGCCAATTATTTTACTGATTGAGGAAGGCTAGTACTACTTGTTTTTTTTTGGCTCGTATATTTTTGCGGAAGAAGGTGCAAGGAATTAATTCTCTACGGGTCTACAACACAAAGCTATCATCCGTTTCTCCGGTGAGTAAACACATCGGTAACACTTTTCCTTCGATGGCATCTAATAGTTTATTCTCTGAGTTATTTAGCTCTAATTACACGGTTTGGGAAAGAGAATGATTATTTACTTTGTCTTGAGAATATTGATTTTTGTCATTGATATATCTAAACCGGAAAAGCCAAAGGGAAAGGAAAACTATGGAATTTGGACTAAGGAAAATAGACTAGTTCACATAGTTTATATCAATACTTGTTTCTTTAGCTCTTGAATATGAGAGTGCACATATTACGTGGAATATTAAGCATAATCTGGAAAAGGATATGTAATTAGATATATATTGAACTCTGAGGAATTGGAATGCACTCTGAGGAAATTTATTGAACTCTTTGTCGGATGGATTTATTTATTTTGTAACCATGATTTCTTAATTGCTACGGTGTAAACTTTGTCACCGGAATATATTGGTACTTGTCGGAATAATCTGAAAGCTCTCGAAGTACTTAATAATTTCACTGGAGTTTTCTGTCGTAACGGCAAGGAGAAGGCATCAAGCTTATTTATATTGAAATTTACATCACTTATATTTGGAGGAAGATGGAAAACGCTTCAAGGGCGGAAAATTTGATCTTCACTTAAGGAAGATGGACAACGCTCTAAGGGTGGAAATTTGATCTTCGCTTAAGGTATGTCCAATTTATTGTTTTGTACAAATATTTGTTATCACCACTTTTCCATATAGTTGGATTTATAATTGGCATGTACGTCATAATTTGATGGAATACAATAGCAAATCTATTGACATGTGAACAATTCCAAAGGAAAAAATAAGTGTGCTTAATTAGTCACTAATGATAAATTATATATATTTTGGAATTGGAAATTATATAATCAAACTCTATTTATGGAGGAATATTATTATTGTTCTTGTATTGACCTACGATGAGAAGGAATTAAATGTACACTTCTCTATCGGAAAGTTTTGGTTATGTATGCTATTTGGAAAAGGAATGGTGGAATTATTGGTCATCGGAAAGGTTAGTGTATTATGGAATTTAACACAACGGTCTCATGTTCTTTGATAATCCGTTGGAAGTTGATTGTGAAGATAACTCCATATGGAGGAATACTTGTAATCGGAACACATGCTCGAAATTTTATTGTTAATGGTATTTATGACTTGGTCATACTTTATAAACAGAATTACGCTTGTTAATTCTGGAATTATAAACTTTAAGTGGAGGACTATCAGTTATGGATTTTTTTTTCAATGTGACATTTGGTTTTGCACTCCCACTAGAGGTCCAATCATTTTTATCTCATTTACGACTTGGTCACATATCAAGGAACAGAGTTAGTGGATTATTAATTCTGGAATTCTAAACTTCAGTGGGAGGATTATGATACTTCATGGGTATATATTTACGGTATTTTTGGACACTCCTACTTGAGGTGGATATATTTATTTATTTCATGATTCACTTGATATGGTTATTATATCTTTACAATACAAGTCGAAAGGTTTTTGTTGTATCAACATCTCATACTGAAGTGGAAAATCAGTTCATCAAAGGATTACAGGTTTGAAACTGATTGGTGGGGGAAGTACACTTCAGGAATATTAATTGAAACTAATGTGATGAGCATGGAATTATTCACCGCTGTCTTATGTCATATACTCCATGGTTGAATGGAGGAATACAACTCTTGGTTATTCACTGGATTATGAAAGCATTACATACTACTATTTGTTGAGTAAGTCATTATTTATCACAGTCACTGTTTATATTTTGTGAACTGGAAGGAAGTATTCTATTTATATTTTGGTAGTATGGAATTGGAATCATTGTTTACTACATAGCACACCAAGATTTTATTTTTAATGTTTATATTCTAGTGGATCAAATGGTATTTCTTTTTTGATCTGGAAAAGGGAAAATTGGTGGAAAGTAGGAATATGATATTTTCTCATGAAGGGTGTGTTTATTAATAGTCACACCGAAATATATATGCTAAACTCAAAGGAAAACACCAAGTTACACTCCCAACACTAACATGCTTAGGAAAAGTGGGAGGAATTAAATTGGGCCATCATATCTTGGCTACTACTGTGTGTTATTTGAGGAAGTTACTCTATATTTTAGAGGAAAGAAAAATACTAAACTTGTTGCTAATGTTAACTATGGGTGGAAACATTGCGGGAAGAAATAAACTCAATGATGAATAATAAAAGTTTGGAAACTTGTTATTTTACCAAACAACCGCATGCCTATAGGATGTTATTGGATTTATTTACAAGGAAGTTTAATGCAACATTCTTAGTGGAAGTTACAATTCTAAGTTTGTTGTTTAATTCTTTACACAAAGGAAATATTATACTTTGTGGAAACTCTGGAATTTAGAGTAGTGTTGTTGTTTAATTATTTACACAAAGGAAGTGTTATACTTTGTGGAAACTCTGGAATTTAGAGGAGGTGGGAACAATGACATGTTTGCTAATTGAATTGATCAATTCATGTTTTTTGGAACAAGCTTCACATCAATGGTATGTCAGGTCATATGGTTTATTATGATGGAAGATAGGTTTTATTATGATGGAAGACATCATATATAAAGGTTAGTGTGAATTGTTTTGTGTTATTCTATATGTGCTAACTATGTTCTTATTTTTTTAAAATATCACATTGATGGAAGTGAAAGCTTGGTTCGGTTCTAACTTTCATATGAAAGGTATGTTAAAGCTTCCTCTTTTGGGAGTGGAATTACATAGAGAATGTTTTGATATTTTTTCTATGGAAAAGTGCAAACCTGTCATGTACCTTTTGATTAAGGGAATGATACTCTGCGAGGAATTATATTTAAACTCGTGAGGAAAAAGGAAGAATAATTGTCATCCTCAGTTATTGTGGGACATTATTCGTGCGACCTGAACTTTAGCCATGCCGTTGTAATTGTTGCTATTTTGATTAGCACGGAAACGATTTGCTGGAATTATTAGCAAACGGAATATGAATCTTATTGAAATTTTTGGAATCACATAATGGACTTGTCGCGCAATGTCAAGGAAATATGGATTACTCATTATTCATTGATGATCTCAACCTTCAACTACGTGGATATTGACGCTATTTGTGATCTTGGTGAAAGGTAATCTATTTTATGTTATGTGTTAATATTTACTTTTGTAGGTCTTTATGGTGTACAAAGGAAACATGATTTAGTACTCGTTATTTATGAAATATGAATACTTTGATGCATCAAGCATTGAAGGAAGGTCTATGGCTAAGGAATTTTCTTTGTGAACTTAAGGTCGTGGAAAGGTGCATCATAACCTGTTACTTTGTGATAATTTGACTCCAAAAGTCACAAAGGTTTATATACAACGTGAGTGCACTGAAGGAAGGAATTAACGCCTAACCATGTAATAGCATGGGAATTCACTTAGCTGAAATAAAATGTTTTCAGTCAAGTGGGAGATGTAGGAAATTGTGTCTTGCAACATTTTATATATTTACTACATTGTCCGGAATTAAACTTCAGTGTGGAAGCATCACGGAAATAACAGGGAATTAATGATGTGGAATTGTACTTAAGGAAATATACTTAAGGAAGCCGGTACGGCTATACTGGAACACAGTGTATATTAATATGCTGGAATTATACCCGGGAACAGTATAGAGCGGAATATCAGGTTGTCATAGGATTGGCTCTATGGATTGTTAAAGCCTGCGAGTTTGATTTTATATTCGAACTCGGCGCATGACTCACACATGCGTGTTGGGACCTAATTGTTTAACAGTAATAGGCTCGGTTAATGACTGTTAATGATAGTGGTTGGTTTAACAAGTCACGAGTCCTATCTGGAAACAGATTGAGTTATCTGGAATTTGGAGTCTATATAAAGGTCCCACCCTCTAGCCTCAATATGCATTGTGAGCGACACCACCGATAAGGCAGAGGAATAGAGGGTAGGCCGAATTAGATCCAAACCCTAATTTTCTAACATATCGTACATACAGGAAGATATGATAACGTTTCTGTGTATGAGGGACTCTTCTAAAACGCCCAACCCCTACCATGGTAGAAGTGGTGCCCAGATAAGAAAAAATCCTGTGAAATTTTGGGACAAGATTGCCTTATATAGATTGATTTCCTTAGTTTTAGAAGATGGATCAGATTGATCTAGAATGGAGGCCAAGACAAGATGCGTATACATGCCCTTTTTACAGAAGTTCATGCATTGTGAAAATCATATGAAAATTTCTATCAGAAAGGAATTTATAAAAAAGTAGAGATCAATGATTGATAATCATTATAGCGTATAGTTCCATGTGCGCTTTCACCAAACATGTGCTGGCTATTCATTTGCTCTAACAGCAGCAGGGCGTAGGTACAAGGGATGGTGGAACAAGGACTCAACAACAGCACACAACCGTAAGCACACTAGGACAGCGATGTGTTATGCTGCTGTGCACCGGTCGAAGCTCTGAAGAAATGAGGAACATGAATGAACACACGCATAATCCCTGTGGTAAATTAGTGGCAATATACCCTATCAAAAATTAGTGGCAATGTAGTATGATGAAACTTAATGAACCGAGCATAATCTCTCCATCACCGGTTAGTTACGCTTAATTCTATGATGCTAACGAGCGCTCGAACTTTTAGATGCAAGCAAAATGAACTATGATGCGCTCAACAGATCTCGCCGCAAAACCAAATCCGTCGGATCAAGTGGCATATCGCATATATATAAACAAAATCAGCGAGAGAACAAATTTGAGGGTCCAAGCGTCAATCCTTGAATCGATCCCCTCTCCTCCGATACCACCACTAGGAAGAAATCAAGCGAAAAACACCTACACTAAGGAGAGCTCAGCAACGCGATCTTCGATGCTAGATAGGAACGACGAACACGTACGGAGAATCTCTCGCACACCGATCGGGAGGAGAGCGTGTCGCGGTGCGCTAGTCGAAGCCAACGGGGCCCCTCGCCGCCGTCGTCCACGCGCCCTGCGCCGCCACCGCACCCCCCGTCGACATCCCACCGTGCGCCGCCGCCACGGCCCTCGCGCAGTTCTCCATGGAGGTGGATGCGGTGGCGCCGGTGGGCGGGGCGCTGCTGAACTGGCCGTTGGCGTTGGCGTTGGGGCGCGAGTGCGCGGCGGCGGTGGCGGCGGCGAGCGCGTCGTAGGCGTCGTCCTTGACGATGACGATCTCCTCCAGCTGGATCCGCATGTACTCCGCGTCCCCTTCGCCCTCCCCCTTCTTCCCCTCCTTGGGAGCGGTGGCGGCGCGGCGGCCGGCGACCATAGCGGCGAACCTCTCCATGCCCAGAACTGAAAAGAAACTAGAATCTCTCTCTCTCTCTCTCGATTGAACTTGTTCGATGGAATTGGAGAATGCAGAGACCTTTCCTTGGTGAAGGCGTGGTTGTTCCACAGCCGCACTGATCCGGGACTCGGATATTATAGGGAGGAGAGGAGAACGTGGGCTTGTGTCCGTGCCAGTGTCGGCGCCGGCCAGGTAACAAGACGCCACGCACGCACGCACCACGACTTGTACTCTTGCGGGTGCAGGACTTTCGGCCTTTGGGCCTGGGATGATGGCCTGCCGTGCGAAAATTATGTGGAGGTACCAGAGAATCTGGTGGCAAACCCTATGCGGCGCCCGTTAGCGCCGCATAGGGGAGCGCCGCCTGAAGCAACGCCTCCCGAGCTACTACTGGGCCGGCCCAATGTTCTCGTTTTGTGTTATCGTTTTTTTTTGTTTTTTTTTCTTTTTCCGTTTCTTTTTCTGTTTTTCTTTTTCTGTTTTCGTTTGTTTTTTTTTCTTTTTGCGTTTTCGTTTCTTTTTCCGTTTTCCGTTTTCTTATTTCTTTTCTTATTTTAATTTTTTAAATAGTTTAATTTTCAAAATGGTTCCAAATTTAAAAATTAAAAAAAATTATTTTATTTTTTCTTTTCTTAATATTTTGTATTCTTTTTAAAATTGTTTTTTTGAAAATGGTTCAATTTTGAAAATGGCACCAAATTTAAAATTGTTCATTTTTTGAAAATGAGTCCATTTTTTAAAATGGTTCTAAAATTTAGAAAGGTTCCATTTTTTAAAATGGTGCCGAATTTAAAAAGGTTCCGAATTTAAAATGGTTCCAAATTAAAAATGGTTCCGAAATTAAAATGGTTCCAAATAAAAAAATGTGCCAAATTTGAAAATGGTTCCAAATTTAAAAATGGTTTCGAATGAAAAATGATTCCAAATTTAAAATGGTTCCAAATTTTAAAATGGTCCCAAATTTGAAAATTGTTCATTTTTGAAAATGGTTCCAAATTAAAAAAATGTTCATTTTTAAAAAATGGTTCCAAATTTAAAAATGGTTCCATTTTGAAAACGGTTCCAAATTTAAATATGGTTCCAAATTTAAAATGGTTCCAAATTAAAATGGTTCCGAATTTAAAATGGTTCCAAATTTGAAATGGTTCCAAATTAAAAAATTGTTCATTTTAAAAAAATGGTTCCATTTTGAAAATGGTTCCAAATTTAAATATGGTTCCGAATTAAAAATGGTTCCGAATTTGAAAATGGTTCCAAATTTAAAAATGGTTCCAAATTTAAAATTATTCAAATTCAATAATTATACAAATTAAAAAATTGTTAGTTTTGAAAATGGTTCCATTTTGAAAATGGTTCCAAATTTAGAAATGTTCCATTTTTAAAAATGGTTCTGAATTTAAAATGGTTCCAAATTAAAAATGGTTCCAAATTTGAAAATGGTTCCATTGTGAAAATGGTTCCAACTTTAAAAAATGGTTCCATTTTGAAAATGGTTGCGGATTTAAAATGGTTCCAAATTTTAAAATTGTTCATTTTTTAAAATGGTTCCAAATTTAAAAATGGTTCCATTTTGAAAATGATTCCAAATTAAAAATGTTTTGAATTTAAAATGGTTCCAAATTTGAAAATTGTTCATTTTTTAAATGGTTCCATTTTGAAAATGGTTCCAAATTTAAAAATGGTTCCATTTTGGTGCCATTTTGAAAATGGTTACAAATTTAAAAAGCTTCCAAATTTAAAAACGTTCCAAATTGGAAAATTGTTCATTTTCAAAATGGTTCAATTTTGAAAATTGTCCAAATTTAAAAATGGTTCCATTTTGAAAACGGTTCCAAATTAAAAATTGTTCCGAATTTAAATTGGTTCCAAATTTGAAAAATGCTCATTTTTGAAAATGGTTCCTTTTTGAAAATGGTTCCAAACTTAAAATGGTTCCAAATCTAAAACGGTTTCGAATTTAAAATGGTTCCAAATTAAAATTGATTCCAATTTTGAAAATTGTTCATTTTGGAAAATGGATCCATTTGAAAACGGTTCCAAATTTAAAAATGGTTCCAAATCTAAAAATGGTTCCAAATTTAAAATGGTTCCAAAGTTAAAAATGTTCCTTTTGAAAATGGTTCCAAATTTAAAAATGGTTCCAAATTTAAAAACGGTTCCAAATTGGAAAATTGTTCATTTTTTAAAATAGCTCCATTTTGAAAATGGTTCCAAATTTGAAAATGATTATTATTTTGAAAATGGTTCCAAATCTAAAAATGGTTCCAAATTTAAAATGGTTCCAAATTTGAAAATTGTTCATTTTTCCATTTGAAAATGGTTCCAAACTTAAAATGGTTCCAAATCTAAAAATTGTTCCGAATTTAAAATGGTTCTAAATTAAAAGTGTTTCCAATTTTGAAAATTGTTCATTTTTGAAAATGGTTCCAAATCTAAAAATGGTTCCGAATTTAAAATGGTTCTAAATTAAAAGTGGTTCCAATTTTGAAAATTGTTCATTTTTGAAAATGGTTCCAAATTAAAAATGGTTCCAACTAAAAAATGGTTCTATTTTCAAATTTAAAATGGTTCCATTTTGAAAATGATTCCAAATTTCAAAATGGCTCAAAATTTAAAATGGTTCCAAATTTGAAAATTGTTCATTTTTTAGGTTCCATTTTGAAATTGGCTCCAAACTTAAAAAATGGTTCCAAATATGAAAATGGTTCCATTTTGAAAATAGTTCCAAATTTAAAAGTGGTTCCAAATTTAAAATGGTTTTGAATTTAAAATGGTTCCAAATTTGAAAATTGTTCATTTTTGAAATTGTTACAAATTTTAAAATGGTTCCATTTTGAAAATGGTTCCAAATTTGAAAATTGTTCATTTTTAAAATGGTTCCAAATTTTAAAATGGTTCCATTTTGAAAATAGTTCCAAATTTGAAAATTGTTCATTTTTGAAAATGAAAAAGGGGAATTGAAACGAAAATGGTCCTCAACAAGAAGAGCTAAATGTATACATACGTACAAGATCTATTCATATCTCTATTGAAACGAAAAAGTTATAACACGAAAGTTGTGGAAAACGGCGAGTTTCATATACCCGTGAAAGGAATTTTGAAACCGTCGACTGAGTGTGACAAATTTAACAAAATTCATCTAAAAATATTAAAAACTTCGGTCCGAAATTAAGAAGTTACATTACACGAAACTCGAACCGATCATGGGAATGGAACCTAATCGTGAACACACACATATTTCGTGTGTAAATTATTTTGAAATGAAATATTTTTTGTGTGAGATGGAGTATGTGTTAGACTGTGCACACAGCCGGTACACCGAAGGCAGCGCGTGCGAAACAAATTGAAGAAGCAGCGCGACTCTGAAGGGGTGCTAAATAAGGGGCGCGACTCTTAAGGGGCTAACAAGCGCCCCAAAGGAGCTCCCAAATCTGGTGCACCGGCACCGGTTCAATCATTTCAACGTGTTTGAAAATTCTGTAGAAAAAAACAAAAACAAACACGCAACTTGCATTGCATTTAGTATGTTATAAAATTTCAAATCCAAATACGTAATATAGATCTAGAAACATAATAGACAAATGGTATTAATTGCTAAAACAATGTTGTTGTTGATGCAAAGGTTTTTTTTTTTTGAGAAACACAGTACAGACGTAGACGCTCACAAACACGCACGTACAGACACCCCTATGAACGCACGCACGCAAACCCTACCCCTATGAGCACCTCCGATAGACTGGTCCGGCAGATCTTGAGGTTGACGAATTCACCACGGGCGCCCCGCTGTTGACGGGCACGTCACCTACCACTGAAAGCATTGCGTCGGTTAAATCCTGGAAAATCCAAGAAAATGCGAGCACCCATGCCAAGTCTGGGACTTGAACCTGGTGGGCCGGTTCCACCACAAGAAACCAAACCAGCTGAGCTAGGCTCAGTTCGCTTGTTGATGCAAAGGCTAGGTGTGCGCTACTATCCTTGCGAAGCGCTCCACACATGTTGCAGGGAGAAGGTGTTGGTGCATTCTCTTCTCCCGGATGGGTATTTAGTTGTATGTCAAATTGAAACTAAACTACTCTTAGGATCACTCATTCAAATTACAAACTGCTTGTAGCATTCCGTTCCTCACAACGATACCTTTGAAACTGCATCACATTTTTATATATTTGACAAACTCTTTTTATGTTTTCTTAAAACATCTTTGTCCTACGTGAGGTGTATTTGTACTTTTCATACTAGTGCACATGTCCCTTGAGTTATTATATGTGTACTTCCTTTGTAGCGATGTGTTTTTTTCATTGAGAGTAGTGTGAACTTCCCCGTGCGGGCCATACACGTCTGTGAGGGAAGAACACATGCATACTCGTAGGTATCATAAGAAAACCCGGAAATAAAATAAGAAACTAAACAACAAGCTCTCGCACGAGACGCGCTCCAAGAAACACGTCCCGACAGGGAGATGTGCGCGCCCCTCGTGCGAGTCACTCGCATGTTTCGAAGTAACCTTCGGTTACTATCCACCAAAAGTGTGTCGTAGACAAATTCAACATATAGGAAGATACCTATTGCAAGTTTAAAATTGGCCCATTATTACTATAGGTTCATCGGGTTTTTTCACAATACCTATTTTCAAAATTAATTTCAGATTTGGATTCCACATTTGTGGCATTCTATAATTACGTTATCTATATTTGAAATTCCTGGACCACTAGGTGACTAGTACCGCCGCCAGAACAATCTGCTGACGTGTCGTCGTTTCCGCTCCCCTGTCGATGACAACCTGTAAGTCTTTGTGCATGAGCCCCAAGGATGGCATAGAGACAAAGCCGTCGTCATTGAAGTTTTGAATCGATCTAGATTTCTTGACACCAAATCTCTCATCATCTTGAATGCTCGAGGAGAAACCCTAACCTCGTCGCCCCAAGGAGACAGTACGAATCTATGTTGGAGCATCATTGACTCCATCCTCTCGATCATTGTTGCACTGCTCAGAACCGAGCTCTCGATCATGAAATGCTCATGACTGATCATTTTGTCGAGGTTTGCGAGTATCCCTCTCATCCTTTTTGCAGGCGTTATCGAATGCGTAAACGTATTTACTGTATGTGCGCATTTTCGAACGCTTCGAGGCCAATTGCTAATACTTTACTTGTTGAGGAGTGCTTCCGGTCTCATTGGTTTAGCGTATATCAAAAGTTATCATACGCAATGTGAGTGACCACATACAATATTCCTGATTACACCGATTGACTAATGGTCTTTTGCCTCCATGAGAATGTTTGCAAAGACAGCGATCAAGGTCTGCAGTCCATAGTATCTTCGAGCTCCCAATGAAGTTACAAATCAATTTGAGTATATATATATATATAGGGTGGGACTATTCAGAAACCACCCCTTAAGAGTGCTCTAAATAGTTATTTAGAGCACCTTTCCATATTAAGCACCTTCTTATCCCAACCCGACCCATCTAAATCAGTTTCTTCCTGCGCGCACCCGACCCGAGCGAACCGCCCGTCTCCTACCTCCCCCCTCCCCATCACGCGCGCCGTCGGCCGGGCCCCCAAGCTCCCGTGCTGGCCGGGGTTACGGTTCGCCGCCCATCCACGCGCTTCGACCGTCCGGGGCGCCTCCAGTTTCCCCATCGCAACGTGAGGCTGACTGGATCCTGTGCGGCTCCTGTTTCCCGGCGTTCTTCCACCACGCGCTGGCCTGGCGTCCTCCGACCAGCCCCTGCGCGCCGCCGGCCAGCTCCCGCGCGCCGCCGGTCTGGCTGTGCCTCCCTGTCCTCGAGCGCCCCCGGTCAGGGCCCCCGCACACCGCCGATTCAGATTGGAGGCTCTGTCCTCAAGCGCCGCCGGCCAGCGCAGCTGCGGAGTCGCCGCCATCAAGCGCCTGGGGATCCCGTTCCGCCATATGGCTTCTCCGGTCGCACAGCAGCAGCGCAACGGAACGAGCTGTGGTGATGCCTTGTGCGCTGCTGAGCTCCGCAAACAAGAGTTCCGCGCGGACTCCCGTGTGCGCCGGCTTGGACTGCTGTTCTCGCCGGCGTGGACCGTCGCTAGCGCCACTCTGAACCTCCCAGCGCCTGCTGGGCGGCCGCACGCAACCCTCTCGCCGGAATCCGCCGCGCCGCCCACTCCAATCCGATGTTGAACGCGACTCACGCGCCGCCACGAACCACAAGTCACCGCACGCGCCGCCCAGCTCCTGCGCCCCGGTCAACCAGGCTGTTGCGCCGCCGCCGGCCAGTTCCCAGTCCCCGGCCAGGATCCCGCTGCCAGGTACAGGTCCCCGTCGCCGGCCAGCCCTCACCTCCGTCCAGGCCCCGTGGCGCCCAGGGATCCACATCCTCTGCTCCCTGCCCGGCAGTAGCAATGGAGCCGTCGCTGCAGTTCATCGTCAATTCCCCGCCCTCACCACTGCGGCCGCCCAGGCTCCCACCCGCGGCCTCCCACACCCCTGCGTCGCCGGCTATTCCTCACCGCACCGGCTGGACAGAGAGAGAGGCCCGTAGCCCTGGTTCTTCTTTCCCTCGATGGTTTCCCGTCCGTATACTTCTGTCTCTCTCCCACGTGTACTTCTCTCTCCAAAAAATGAACAAAATCTTCTGCTGACTTTGGCCCGCTCGCTGTGATTTTATTGGTCAAATAAACTTGTAGATGCGGTGGATGTGAATTTACCGATTTGGTAATGGAATAAAATACAAACGGACAAAGCAAGTGGAGCAGCCGAACTAGTACAGCTTGCTGATGCGTTGATGGGAGAGTATTATTTTGCTCAATATTATTTTGTTGATGCGTTGATGATCCGATGAACCGAGCCCCTCACCGGCCGGCGGCACCTGCAGCTGCCATCGTGCCCACTGCCTCCCTCGCGCAGCCCTGCTCGCTGGACCTGGACCCGCGCGGTCCACACCAGCGATTGGAGTTCATCCGCGCCGTTCCAGGAATCCGGCGTCCTCGGTGCTCCGGCCGCCATCCCATCACCGGTCTTTCTGCCAGCGTTCGAGGCGCCGGTGGTCGAGTAGCTGTTGAGGAGCACATCGACGGCGTGTTGGGGACGAGGAGACCCTTCTTCTCTCATTCCGAACTTCCGTGTTCATGTTCTCAAACTGCACGTGTTGCTGTTCTTTTTTTCTTAATGGCACGCCCTCGGACTGTGTTTCGGGAACTAGTCACTAATGCAGCAATTAGTTGTTTGATGTAGTGCTTCTCGCGATGTGTCAAAATATGTCCAGCGAGTGTCTCCATATAATCAAATAATTAGTGTATTTGTAGAATGTTGGGTGTTCGAGCTATCTTCAGTATTGCAGTGTCATGATTTTAAAAAAATTGACACTAACTAATGTTTTGATTTTATTACTTCTAAGAGGTTCACTTTGACCGTGTCCGGAGTTCACTTTAAAGGTATCAGAAGTTCACATGAATTGCGTCGGAAGTTTACCTTTCTATTGGGAGTTCCCTGAACCAGACGAAAGTTTGCTTTGCATAGTGGAGGAGTCCACTTTAAAATATGTCGGAAGTTCTCCCCTGCCATGTCGGATAATTACCTTTTTTCTCGAAGTTCAGCTGTCAAAAAAATAACTTTGTACCGAACAGAAGTTCACTTCGGATGTGTCGGCAGTTCATATGAAAATGCCTTGTACGTTACATCTTTGTTGGGAGTTCGATTTGAACAAATCGGAAGTTAACTTTAAACGTATCGAAGTTCAGCTCGAATACGCTGCAAGTTTACCTTTATGTCGGTGAAAAAAAATTCAAATCCAGAGATTGGAAAAAAGGTTAGAAATTTTTTCTCGTGAAGTTCACAATTTATAGAAGTTTACTCTCATAAAATTGTGAAGTTCAAAGTATACAATCTCGAAATCTAGTCCCAAGAACAACATGAAAACAGGGAAAAATCTAAAAAATACAGCAGTTTGTATATTTGAAACTGCTCTTAAACAACATATAATTTTAAAAAATGGTCCACATAGTAGGATGCGCAATTTTCATACCTTTCCAACGGTATATCATTTGCATCGTTTGGACAAACGGTTTAAAAACTACAAAAGAAAATAGTGCAGGATACGGAATAAAAATTTCGCGATCGGAAGTTCACTATCGCACACTCGGAAGTTTACAATCGTGTAATAGAAGTTCGGATGCTCTGTTTTTCTGGGCGGAAATCCTACGCATAGAAATCATTGATATGATTTCTGTTTGTCCAAATCGATCACCGCTACGTGCAGTTGGCAATGATATGAGTCTAATTTGACTCTCCCATGTTGATTCGTCCATTCCGAACTTTATAAACGTGCCAATTTTAAATCTATTCCAATGTCATCTTGTTACTCTATTTTTCGTATTTTCGAAATTAATAAAAAACTGTAAGGAATTTCAAAAACATTTCTATATGAAAAAGTTGCGTCTAGTCAATATCTTTCCAACGCCGTATCATTTGTTACATTTGGATAAGCGGTTTGAAATTAATTGACAAAACAGTGTCCGCTGGACCTAAAAATCTAAAAACAGAATTTTGTATTTTTAAATCTGCTCTTAAACCGTACAGAATTTGGAAAAATGTCTAGAGATATCGAAGACTCGCATTTTCCATAGCTTTTCAACGGCGTATCGTTTGCATTAATCGGATAAACGGTTTGAAAATGGCGCCGAAAAACAGTACAAAAACTCAGTATTTCTAAAATTGTTTACAACCGTAAGGAATTTGGAAAACCCGTATTGACGAAAAAGATTCGCATTTTCCATAGCTTTCCAACGGCGTATCATTTGCATCAATCCGACGAACGGTTTGAAAATGGCGGCCAAAAAACAGTACAAAAACGGAGAAATTCTCGAAAATTGTGTGTAGTATTTCTAAAATTGTTTTTAAATTGTAAAGAATTTGAAAAACCTGTCAAGACGAATAAGGTGCGCAATTTCAGTACCTTTCCAACGTATATTGCTTGCGTCATTCCGATAAACGGTTGGAAAATTGCGTTGTAAATACTGTCCGCAAAAACAAAAATCTGGGAGTTCCGTCCGGAAGTTAACATAGTATACGAACAGAAGTTCAGAAAAGGTGCTCTGAATAGTTATTTAGAAACTGGTTCTTGAATAGCTGGAATATATATATATATATATATTAATTTATAGAACCATAAAAATGGTGAAAACACTATTTTGTAACAGTTCAATAGATGCGGATCTATTATAGCGAGAACCGTGCGCCATATCGCAAATTAGATATACGGTACCGAATTTGAATGATCTGACCGATCAGGCACCACGTCATAATGGAAAAATGGTTTGTGCGGCGCTTTTGTGGATGAAATTTTGTGGGATCCGCTAGAGTTGCTCTTAGAGCTGTGTGACCTTCAAACATTAAAAGCACCATGTAAAATGAAAAAAATGAGACCAAACAGGACTAGCCCTTGGTGGTTTAATTTTATAGAAGAATTGTTTCTTTGTGAGAATTCCAGAAATTCGCTCCCGAATTGAACTCTGATTGCTAGGTTTAGTCATGCTACCTATGCCACTGGGCTTGCCCTGTTCTAAAAAGAAACGAGACCAACCAGGACAAGAGCTCTTGATGGCTTAATTTTATGAAAGAATTAGAATTTCAGAAATTTGCTGCCACACTGGGCCTCTGCCCACACAGGTTCACGAGACCCTGTCTCTTTCCAGCAACCCATTTTTTTTTTTTTTTTGAGAGCAGCAACCCATTTATCACGACAACACCAAAGGCCCTGTGAGCACCCTCCTTTCATCTTTGAGATCATCTTTTTCATACTTCACATGCAGTGTTAAGCAGTGGACCACGTACGCCTCAGCTCTCACCTCGATCAATCTTCCTCCTGACCACAAGCGATCACGGACATCTCTTGTGCACGCTCCAAGCAAGCCGCGCGCTTTAATTCCGGCGAGCAGTCTCTCGCCTAGTGGGGGTGGCTGGCTAGTGTTTGCTCTATACGAGACGCACGTACATCCATTCTCTCAGCGCGCTCCATCCTCCCACAGACATCCTAGACATGGCAGATGATGCGGGGGCTGGCGGCGAAGCGAAGTACCCGCTCAACCCAGAGTCCTACCGCCTTCTCTGCAAGATCGGCAGCGGCGTCAGCGCCGTGGTGTACAAGGCCGCGTGCCTGCCGCTCGGCTCGGCGCCGGTGGCCATCAAGGCCATCGACCTGGAGCGTTCCCGCGCCAACCTCGAGGACGTGTGGCGTGAGGCCAAGGCCATGGCGCTGCTGTCGCACGCCAACGTGCTGCGCGCGCACTGCTCCTTCACGGTCGGCAGCCACCTGTGGGTGGTCATGCCGTTCATGGCAGCCGGATCGCTGCACTCCATCCTGGCCCACGGGTTCCCCGACGGCCTCCCGGAGCCGTGCATCGCGGTGGTGCTCAAGGACACGCTCCGCGCGCTGTGCTACCTACACGAGCAGGGCCGGATCCACCGCGACATCAAGGCCGGGAACGTGCTGGTGGACTCCGACGGGTCCGTGAAGCTCGCCGACTTCGGCGTGTCCGCGTCCATCTATGAGACCCCGAGGGCCGCGGCATCATCGTTGTCTGGCCCCTTGATGCACGCGCCTCAGGTCGTGCTCGGTTCTTCTTCGTACTTCAGCGAGATGGCGGGACGCCGTACTGGATGGCGCCGGAGGTCATCCACTCGCACGTCGGCTACGGCATCAAGGCGGACATATGGTCGTTCGGCATCACGGCCCTCGAGCTCGCGCACGGCCGGCCACCGCTCTCCCACCTGCCGCCGTCCAAGTCGATGCTGCTGAGGATCACGAGCCGTGCCCGGCTGGAGGACGCCGAGAACTCGAAGAACAAAAAGTTCTCCAAGGCGTTCAAGGACATGGTGTCCTCCTGCCTCTGCCAAGAGCCGGCCAAGCGGCCGTCCGCCGAGAAGCTTCTCCGGCACCCCTTCTTCAAAGGCTGCCGTTCCAAGGACTACCTCGTCCGCAACGTCCTCAGTGGCGTGCCGAGCATCGAGGAACGGTGCCAGGACGTCACGAGCGTCTGCGGCTGTACCGCAGGTGGCGCTCGGTGCGTGTCGCCGTGCCAGGGCCAGGCGAGCATCGTCAAGAACCGCCGCATGAGCGGCTGGAACTTCAACGCAAAGGAAGACGTGGAGAGCTTTGAGGAGCTCGATCAGACCGAGACGGCAGCACGGCGGTTCCTTCCGTTCGATGACGAATGTCATGTGTTCGAGCAAGCTTGCGAAGGCGACGCCGGAGACGATGAAGACAAGGGGATACCGCAAGGTGATCAAGAAACCAAGGAGGAGTTTGGTGGCGTGAAAGCGGTGGTGGTTCCACATCTGATGACTATCTTGGGGAGCCTCGAGCTGCAGAAGAGAATGCTGGAGCAAGAGTTCGAAGGCGGCTGCTATCACCTCGACGCCGACGGTAACTGCTGCCGCGAGACGACGGCAAGGGAGGAGATGCTACTTGCATACGTGCGCCAGCTCGAGGAGAGGGTGGAAGGGCTGACCTTGGAGGTGGAGGAGGAAATCGCCAGGAACGCCCATCTGGAGGAGCTTCTCCGCGAGAGGGCTACCTGATCAGGATTTTGGACATTTTGTGGGTACCGGCATATAACCTGCAGTCCAAGTCCACTTCGTTTGAGGCTGCATCTCCGTGTATCAGGACTGTTGTAAATACGGAGTGGCATCAATGTAACACCCCAGAAGTATCGATACAACCTCTAGTTATACTCGCTCAGTCCATAAATAATGTCTCAACTTAAATTTACATGTAGACATGTTTTAGTATGTAGATACAATGATACATACAAATTTAGACAAGATTGAGATATCCTTTTATGGACGGAGTGAGTATTAGCATATTACCGACACTTGGTGAGATGTGGGAGGTTGACCCATAAATATAACCTCACTCTTGTGTGCTAGTTGATTTTGAGTCCTGACATGTACTCGAAACACATCAATGAAAACTTTAAATAGATAATTTCCCGATCACCATTTAAATAAGGATCAAAGCGTCATCCACATATTGTGGCCGCTGCACACGATGTCGACAAAATACCGAGAGGGTTTCAACCAAAAGTTGAACAAAGCCCCCCCCCACACACACACACACACACACTTATTATATAAGGACCAATTCCCCCATTAAGAGATCGTAGTCTGGCTACCCGGACCAGCTATTTGTGCACAGAGCCCTCATCAAACTCTATGCGACACAAGTCACACAACACCTCAATGAGATAATCCCAGGTGACTTGATCGTGAAGTGACCCCCACCACACACGCACACACGTGCACGCACACACACACCCACACGCGCGCACATGGTTTCATGAAACACAACTCGTGAGCAATCTCTTCCTTTTATCCTTTTACCCGCGAAAAAAAATCTCTTGAAGGGCCCACGCCCCATCCAAGATAAAACACCCCTAATGAATGTTGTTATATTGGATTGATAACTCCGTGAGCAATAGGTAAACACGGAGCAAAGCTTTGAAATAACCTTGAAGATCACATTTATCAGAGCAACTGGGCAAAATTGGGAAATTAAGTCTGCCCCTTACACCTGGATATATCAATTCTTCCCAAAATTAAGTCATTACGAATGTGTAGAATGTGTAAAATCCATGTTTACTAGCATCCAACATATTTTGTAGAAAGGCACCGGGATCCCATCCGGGCCTAGGCTAGTATCGATTTCGTGCTACTGATAATGTCTTCAAGCTCATGCTCAGAGAAGGTGAGGGCAAGAGAGAGATTTCCTCCTGAGAAAGGCAAGCCGCACTCCAAGGTGCTATGTGAAAGACCACATGAACGAAACAGACGAGACAAGAAGCTCCTGCCTGAAGGGAAGAGAAGGACGATATGCCATTTCTGGTGCCTACATTGCTCACGACATGAAAGTACGTTGTATTTGTGTCCCCATGCAAACCCAAAAGGATTATTCCCCTCTGCCTCCAATATTCTTCTTCCATTATAATGATGTTAAGCACCTGATCAATTAAATAGTATCAAAACGCCCAGTCATCTTCTTTCATACCCACTACATCGGCCCTAAGATCGAGCTCCTTGATTTGGTGAGCATGTATTTTTTCTTAAAGTTTTGACTCCTTTCCCATGTTGCGTCTCCACCCTGAGATAAATTGGCGCAGCCTCGCACTCATGAACTGCCACTAGTCCACGATGTCACGACCCTAAACAATTGGATAGAGGTTGTCCCAACAAGAATGGACCAACTCGTGAATTCCTTCAATTTGAACCACCAATTTCAAAAAATATTGTGGACCGGGGAGCCCTCTCCCGAGTCAAGGTTAGTGGTGTGTGGTCTGAGCCAAGGCTCTTTTTTGCTACCATTGATCATTACTGGAAGCGTTGCCGAGCACAACAGAGACAAACACGAGATCAAGCACACTGGCACAAGATTGAGCTGATTCTTCATCCAAAAAAAAAAAACCCGCACTCGTGGAGGTAATTCTCGGAGAGCCCAGGACGCGATGTGCGTGTGGAAGATATCGATGTAGGACCAATTGATTTTGTCATGTTCTTGTCCACGTCATTATGCATCAGATTAACACCACCTACTCCCCCCCCCCCCCCCCCCACCCCCCACACACACCCATGATAATTGGCAAGGAGGAGCTCGCAAGTTTAAAATATTACGATCATCTGGCCTGTAAATCTCCATGTTTTCGAAAGAAAGGTTGGAGGGGCGATGGATCAATGACGCACTAATGAAGTATTTACCCATGTCAACATTTCCAACTTCAAACAGGTTTCACGGAAGCCATCCAACATTCCCTCGGAATGACCGTTGGCGGGTAACCAACACCTGAAGAACTTCTTTCCAACTTCAAGGCTTTGGATCTTCTGGTCCGTGAAGTCTTGTTTGATCGTTTCTTGCAGGCACATCATGTCGATGCGGTGACGGAGGAATTATTAGTTAAGAAGCGTTCACCACCCTGCACACTGAAGGCTCTAATGTTCTAGAAAAGGACCCACATTACGGCACCACCCCTTTGGCACGTGCTTTGCGAGTTAGCGGTCGACGGCCAACAAAGACTGACGGCCAACAAAGACTGTTGATTTTGACGCAAGCTTGTGTCTAGATGGGCATTGTAGACGCCTGGTCCAGAGATAAGGATGGCACCTCATTGCCAGACCCTTCTGGTTTTGAGGGCCCGCCTCAACTCTGTTGCCTCTTGTTGTTCCTTTTCACTCTTCGCTTTATGTTCCCTTTATATCTTCTCTCAAGCATGTTCTGCCTGAGCCAAGTCCTTTGCACGCAACATGAAATAATCCCGCCGCGGCCACGGTAGGATGGAACACAACACAACTATCTTTGTGTGACCTCAAGAAGATGATCAACATGAAGATCTTGCAAGTAGCAAATTCAGAGAGAGAGGAGGTACCTCGATTGTTCTTTTCAGCGGTAAGACGCATCACACACTTCGAAAGACCTTTGCTTCTGCGCTAATGTGTTGGTCCTTGACCGACCAAGCCTTGTCGCGGGCGCTCCGGTCTTGTTTTTTTCCTTGATCAATGAAAATACAGAGCTTTTCACCTAAAACGCCAAACGTAGCCAGAGCTATATGGATCCTATTTTAAAAATATTGAAATATGCACTTTGTTTTTTCAAAATATCGAAACAAAATTATGGGTCGAGATAATGTTGAGATCTATCACTGCACAAAATATCAATGAAAAAATCGTTGTTTAATGGCATGGGAAAAAAGACAAATCGGCAAAATTTTCAAACTTTTGAAACTCGGCACTGCTCACCATCCAGAACTGGGGATTTGTCTTTTTTGCCCAGGCTAGAATATTACGAATTTTCACTGAGATTATGCACAACTATAGATTTTAAGATTATCTCCGTCCAGAATTTTTGTTTCGATTTTTTAGGAAACGGAAGTGGAGATTTCAATTTTTTTTCAACGGGACCATATAGCTCGGGCTACATATCAGCGCACTCAGCTTTTCACGCTTTTAAAAATTACATATAGTTGTAATGTTGTCACCCGGTGACAATGATTTTTTCTTTCTTTCAGAATAATAACAGAGACTCTCTAAAGGTTGCTAATCATGATCACCTGCCCTTCCTATCTATCGTTTCAGACAAATTCCTCAAGACACATTTTTCACGAATTGGCCCTCTCGTTTCAGGACTTTTTTGAGCTAAAGTGGTCGTGTCCACAGCCCGAATAGATAGAAAGAGTTGACCCAGTTTATAAGGGAAACCGGGTCCAAAACCATACAATCTGTACAAAAGAATGACACAAACGAAGCGACCCGCCGCCCACACAAACCCTAGTCGACAAACGCCACAACACACACCACCTGCTCCGGGCCGCCGCCCCGGCGTAACAACCAGATCGACCTTCGCATTGTACGAAGGTGATCCAGTCATGGTCGACGAACCCTCTGCTCACGCAGTCTTCGTCCAGGTTGCCACCAAAACCACCTGTTCCGGGCCGCCGCCCCGGTGTAGCAACCAGATCGACCTTCGCATTGCCCGAAGACAATCCAGTCGGGTCGACGAACCCTCTGCCCAAGCAGTCTTCATCCAGGTCGCCACCCAAACCTACACTAAACAACGGTTCTGCCTCATAGAACCGTCGTAGCGTGGGAGATCGAGGCCGCCGCCTCGACGCACCACCACCTTCCGGAGCCGCCGCCCCGACATCCACCGCCCACGACCACACGCCAATCTGCACATCCGTCGCGAAACCGTTGCACCGCGCTGGCCAAGGCTCCAAAGCGGCGCCTCCAACAAGGTAGTGACGAGACCGTCACCGGCCCGTTCACGAAGGAGCAAAGGTTTTCACCCCGGAGAAATTGGAACCACCACGCGTTAGACGAGGTCGAAAAGCTCCACGATGACGCAATTAAGAAAGGGAACGACGCCCGAGGGCGCCGCCGTCGTCGGCACCGACCGAAGTCCATGCGAGGTTTCGCCCGGAGTTCAACCCGACCGCAAAGCTTCGGGAGCAGCAGGATGGCATCCCGACCATGTCGTCAACCACTGAGCTCCACCGCATGCCGCAGCAGCCGCGGCACCCACCTTCCACGGCCGCTGCCATGGCTCCCCTGCCACAACCACTGGTCCGGGCCGCCTGATGACCCACAAGTATAGGGGGTGTATCGTAGTACTTTCGATAAATAAGAGTATCGAACCCAACGAGGAGCAGAAGGTGTTGACAAGCGGTTTTGATGAAGGATTCACTGTAGATGCTTACAGACAAGTTTTTAGGAGTTTTTGATATGACAGATAAATAAAGTACAAGTAAATAAAATGCAGTAATAATAGTTGCAGCGAGTGACCCAATCCTTTCTACAGCAAAGGACAAGCCGGTTGTTATACTTATAATGACCAAACGTTCTTGAGGACACACGGGAATATTGTCAAGTGCTTTCGCTTCATATAGTTGATTAATCTTCATTGTTTTGATAAGTGTTGTGTGGGTGAACCTATGCTAATGCACCGCCCTTCCTAGACTAATACATACATGTGATTATACCCCTTGCAAGCATCCGCAAATACAAGAAAGTAATTAAGATAAACTAACCACAGCCTTAAACTTTGAGATCCTGCTATCCCTCATGCATCGATATACCAACGGTGTTCAGGTTTCTGTCACTCCGGCAACCCCACAATTGGCAAACGAATACACAATGCATTCCCCTAGCCCATAAAGGTGAAGTATCATGTAGTCGACGTTCACATGACACCACTAGAAGAATAACACCACAACTTAAACATCAAACCATTAAATATTACTCAACATAATTCACTACTAACATCAAGACTTCTCCCATGTCCTCAAGAACTAAACGAACTACTCACAAGACATCATACGGAACATGATCAGAGGTGATATGATAATGAATAACAATCTGAACATAAACCTTAATCCAATGGTTTCACACCAATAGCATCAATAACAAGAGTAATCAACACCGGAGAGTTTCCCCTATGAAATAAACAAGATTCAGCCCTAGATGTTATAGCGGAGACGGGTGCAGCGGCGGTGATGATGGTGTTGGCGGTGGAGATGATGATGATGATGATCCCGATGAAGTCCAGCCTGATGACGGTGATGATGGCGACGATTTCCCCCTCCGGGAGGGAATTCCCCCGCAGATTTCTTCCTGCAGGGAGCTTTTCGCTCTCTGGTGTTTTCCCCTCGTGGAGGCGGCGGAATATTTCGATGGCCCTCCTCTCTGTGTTAGGGTTCCCAGGGGGTCAAGTACACGAAGGGGGAACGGCTGAGGTGGGCCAGGGCCCCCAAACCACCTGGCGGCACGGCTGGTGGGCCCGCCGCGCCAGCTGGTGAGAGGGCCCACCTTGGCCCTTCTCAGCCTCCCCTTTTGGCCTCCTCCGTCATCTGGTAAAATAGGGACTTCCATATGTCTCCTTCGATTTATTGATCTTCAGAAATAGTGCATCTCGACGGTGTTTTTCCAGCAGAATC
Source organism: Poa pratensis (assembly GCA_947311845.1). NCBI lineage: Eukaryota > Viridiplantae > Streptophyta > Magnoliopsida > Poales > Poaceae > Poa > Poa pratensis. The sequence continues at coordinate 23,471,756 of CAMZMU010000097.1, read as the reverse complement.
CTGACTCCGTGTCCAATTCTCCATTATTCATCAAACATGCAAAATAGGTAAAATAACATAAGTAACACTTCTAAATATGGAATATATCGATGAATAGCATAAATTATGATATAAAATAGTGATGCAAAATGGACGTATCAACCCCCCCAAGCTTAGACCTCGCTTGTCCCCAAGCGAAAACCGAGCTCAGTAAACATGACCACAAGTTTATGGAGCAAAGTGTCGATAAATAAAATACGGACAAGAAGCATCACATTCATTGATACACAAGTCATGACGAGGGTAGACTCATCAAGACCCATGGTTAAGGTCCCTAGGTTATGAATATGGGGGAGAGAACGTGGTAGAGCTGGAAGTATCGTCGGCTGACAAGCAGGGCAAAGATTTTACCCAGGTTCAGGGCCCTCGTGTGGAGGTAACACCCCTACGTCCTGCCTGTCTGTTATTGATTTGTGAATATGATGGTTACAAGGATCCCGGCGAGATGTCGATCTCGCTAGGGTTTGTGGCTCTGGTGGTTCGTTGTCTGGTTCGATGGCCCTCCCAGTCCTTAAATAATAGGCTGGGTCCCGGGTGTTCGTAACCGACTCGATTTACAAGTAAGGAAACTCTAAACCGACTATTGCTTCGCCAAACTTGAAGGATACTTCATCTTCGTGGGCCTCCCTTCATGGGCTTCATGTAGGCTCTGATAGTTGGGCCTAGTCGATACGTGCACCAGGTACCCTCATGGTAGGTACCCGATAGGCATACCCATGTCAGTAGCCCCCGAGTACTTGTCTGATTCGAAGAGTCGGGCATGGACTCATACATCATGCACATATATACTTTTTACATCTGCATTTAGAATTCTTATGAAATAGCACATGTTAGCAATGCCGAGTGTTTTCATCGACTATGAGTTTTTGCTTATGATAATCAAGGGATATTAGCTTAGCAGGCCCGGCACACACGACGGATCGGGGCCGGTTAACTACCATTTGTGGCAAAACCATACTAGCTTTCAATCAAACTCGAGTCCCCGGACTCGAATCTGGAACAAACTGGACAGACTCGAAACGGCCGTTGAGGTCTTACTGAATCGAACTGCAGTATAATTTTGAATCTACCCAACGCGTCCGTCGGGGATTTTCATCATGTCTGCTGACATGGAACATTTAAGGATAACGCTGCTGGAGCGGTCCTTAGCCCAGCTCGACTGATCGGCGGGTCTTACCTTTGCACTTATGCATGCAGCATCCAAGGATCGTCGGATCAACTCGGGAATATTTTGAGTGTGATTTTGCTTATGAACTTAGTCGAATGTTCCGTCGACTGTACTTTTGCCATTATTCTATCGGGTGCGCGACAGCGCTCCCGATGGGAGTAGCCCCCGAGATTGTGCTTTATTGCTTGCAATGGAGGATAATCTCAAATTCTTTTACCCTGCACATTTTAGTCAAAGAAATTTTTTGATACGCTCCCGATGGGAGTATGATGCTGCAGTCGAAAGAATTTCGACTGGCCTTATGACTTTTGCTAAAAAAAACCGAAACTTATACGAGAGACCACCCGAAGATATCATCGAGTGACTTTTATGCCAGTTGTGAAAGAGAGAACAACGTCAGCAATGACGCATTTTGCGACTGCTATCTCTGACAAACGATGGCGTGCCTGGAGAGGCTTTGATAAGACGTGACCCTGTTCTGTGGGCCCGTTTTTGCAGAGCTGACCAGGGATAACGCCGCGTGGACTTGATTTGACCGTTCAGGCCCTATTTTCACGGGGCGTGATGATGGCTTCCTGGATTCTCGTGCGTAGTGGGCGGAGTGGCCGGCGACGGTTGCTCTCCGTGGCCGCCACGTGTATGGCCAGATTTCGCGCGGAGCGTATGGATTTGTTTTAACGGCTACGATCGTTTTTGCGCTCTGTGGTAAATAGGGGGGACGGCGCTGGCAAATTTTTTACTTGCCATTTGCCCCCTGCGCCGCCCCTCGTCTCCTTCCTCGCGCTGCCCCTCCATTGCTCTGCGCCCAAGTTCTTTGCCCCACACCTCCTCCACTTTAGCAATGGCGAAAGGTGGAGGTGCGAAGCGTGGTGCTGCTGCCGCCGCCGCGACCGATGCGACCAAGGCAAGAAGGCCGCGGCGGGTACATCTGCATCCGCCGCGCTGAAGAAGGGCAGCGGGGACTGGGCGAAGTCCACCGTCAAGGACGCCCATCTGCTCAAGCTCCGCGAGCAGGGATATCTGCCTCCCTCGGAGCAACTCGCCGTCCGCGCTCCCTCGCCCAAGGAGGTATGCCCCGAACCACGCGCCAACGAGCGCGTTTGCTTTGCGGAGTTTGTATCTAGGGGCTTCTCGCTTCCCCTCCACGACTTTGTTCGTGGCCTCCTTTATGCCTACGGGGTGCAGATCCACGATCTCACCCCGAACGGTATTATGCATATTGCGTGCTTTATCACGCTATGCGAGTGTTTCCTTGGCGTCGCACCCAGCTGGGCGCTATGGAAGACCATATTCATGGTGCGACCCAACAGAGGAGGTGGTCGCACCTACCCCGTGGGCGGCTGCGGCATCCAGGTGCGCAGCGACACCCGCTATTTCCGCCTGAAGACCGTCGACTCCGCGCAAGGCTGGAGGAAAGGGTGGTTTTACGCGAGTGTCGAGCAAGAAGGAGTCGCCACCTTCTCGACTGCAGCTTACGTCAGGACCAAGGCGTGGGACCACCAGCTCTCAGCCGAAGAAATGGAGGAAGCACGCCCTTTGCTGACTCGAATCGACGGACTGCTGGACAAGGTCACAGGCATTCATTTGATCGCCACCTTTGTGAAGAGGCGGGTGTGGCCCATCCGTGCCCGAGCGCACCCCATGTGGGAGTATGAAGGCGCGGGTGACATCACCCGAATGACGCAGAGGAGCTTTCAAGGAGTGAGCTGCTGACGCATGTGCGTCACATCACCAATTTGACGACAGGACACTTGCAACGTCGACTGCCCTGTTGCACCATATGGGTTGGAGAACCCTTTGCTTGAGGTATGTATGTGTTATAGCCTGCTTGTAATGAAGAGTTTGCCATCCGCATGTTTTGTGATACGCGATTTTTGATTCTGACTTTGCAATTTGTGATGTGTGCTATGCAGGGTCACTCGACTGCTGCCTCCCTTCCTCCTCTGCCTGAAAATGGCGAGACTGAAGAAACACAGGCACAGGTGGTGGACCCGAAAGGGGATCAGTCGCCCATCCCTTCCGCCACCACTTCACGTGTAGAGGATGCCGAGGAAGAAACAGCAGAAGAAGTCCAATCTGAAGACAAGGCTCCTTCTGACCAAGAAGTCGATACCGCGCAGCCAAAGCGGCGTCGACTGGCCAAGAAGGCGCCTTCTGCTGCCAGTTCGCCCGCGAAGGAGCAAGTCTTGGAGGATGACGAGGAATCAGATTCACCTCCTGTTTTCCAAGCCGCTCCTTTGCGTGCGTGCTCAACAAGCTCGACTCTTCCGCTTCAGTCGAGTGGTGCCCCAGCCTTTGGAGGACCAATTTTTGGCGACTCCGAAGACGAGGAAGATGAGGAGCACAGGTATGTATGTTTTTGAGTATGATATGAAAATGTTTGTGCTGTCATGTTTTTGTGCTGACCATCCCTTTGTTTTGTTGTGTTGCTCACAGTGCTGAAAACAACCAGCCTGGGACTCCTCCAGTCGAGAACGTTCCAGCCGTGGAGCACTCGAAGTCTGCACCGACTGGAAACGAGGCTGCCCAGCCCATGGCCACTGACGCTGTTGTTGAAACAGCCAAGGCGGCAACTCCAGATGTCGGGACATCGGTCGCGGCTCCCGAGCCGTGGATGAACCACGTGAGTAACTTTTTTGCTTGACCCGTTTAGTTGTAGGTCTGTGAGAATTTTTCGATTTTTGCTGAATCCGTGTGCTCGCAGCCCTTCTACCACACCTTGGCAGATTCTGCCAAGGCTTATGTCCAGGTGAGCAGGAGAGGGACACCATGCGCGCCGAGCTCGAGCGGCTCAGTCGTGAGTTCTCCTTTTTGCTTTTGTTTCGCCCAACTTCTTTTCGCAATGCCTGATTTTGTCGAGTATTGAATACACGTAATTTTTGCTGGGCCAGGCGAGAAGAAGGAGCTGGAAGACGCACTCGCCGCGCAGCGCGAAGAATCGAAGAAAGAGCTGACTGCCGCCACCAACTCAGCTGCCGCACGCGAGCGAGAATATGCTGACCAGCTCGCAGCACTCGCGCAGGCCATGGGAGGTGAGTAATCTTTATCTCCTTTTGATATGACTATATAGCTTGTCGAGTGTCGTACTTATGCCTGTTTTGAATTGTGCAGAAGCTGTTGGCGCACCGGCCTCTGCGACGTGGCGAGTGACGATCTTTCGCTGGAACAGGCTGTGGGCGGCTTAGGCGCTCTATGCAACCAGGCGAAAGAAGCACTCGCCAAGTCAACGAGCACACTTGGTGCTGTATACCAAGTGGTGTTCCCTACTGGCGTGGTGCCGTCGACGGTGGATGACTTGCCAACGTGTTTGGCCCCGGGACGTCCACCATGGCGGGTTTTGCTCGCGCCAACACGGTACGCGGATCCGAGTCCACCATCAAGCTTCTTATGGGACATGGGATAGATTGCGACTATGAGGCAGCACTGTCTGCGTTCCCTCAGAAGCCAGACGGGAAGCCCATTTCGCTGAAGGGGTGAGCGGAGCGCCGCACGACTGGCTGAAGTTTTCATGAACACCATGGAGCGCCGGGCACTCGACACTGCCAATCGTCTGCTTAGGAAATCGAAATCTTAGGCTTAGGGTAGCTGTACCCTTTTGCTTTTTTATGCCTTGTAATGATACCTTCTGAACTGCGCGAGTCTGCGCTTTGTTTTTGCTACCTTGTTTATGCAAACTTTCTTTTGCCAATGTCTTTCATTTGGAGAGTTGTATGCTTATGACGCGAGTCTTACAAACTTTGTGTTTGTGATTATGCTCTTTGAACAGTCACGAGAGCCTGCTGCCGCGACTGGTTCCTCGCAGGCTCCAACCACCACCCGATCCCAGGGTCAGGTGGCAAATGATGCCAAGGTGATGGAGTATATGAAGGCTAAATATTGAGAATGGAGCAAGATCTGAAGGACGCCCAGGCTGAGCTGAGTCGATTAGGGCCAGACCCGCGTTGGCCACCCAACGCGAGATTATGTTCTCGGGAGATGGAGCTTGTGAACAGGCAACTCGAGTGTAAGTTCGAATCTTGCTTTGTTTTACAAGCTTTTGTGTAGCTTTTGTCCTTTTGATCTAACTGGTGCGCCCGTATTTGTAGGCTTTGTCGACAACTTCCAGGCTGAACAGATTCGCGTGGAAGGACGCCTGGATAGCGTGGTTGACGACCCTACAACTGGGCGTCAACACTTTTGGCTTGATAGGTACCATGCCCGCATACTTGCCACCCTGAAGGATCGAGTCTGGCGAAGTGCTGAGCTGCTGGAATTATGCCGGGCATCGTTTATTCGTCTGAACGAGACTCTTTTTCCTTCGGGGCCACAACCACAAGGGATTCGTGCTGTGTTGAACATCTTCCGCCAAACAAATCCCATTCGAGAGTTGCTGTCTCAAAGACTTGTAATTGGAGCCAACGCTGCAATGGCGTATATGCGTAGTCGAAAACCAAGGTTGGTGTTGCGGACACCTGCAGCCGGAGGTTCTCGAACAAAAAGACTTGGATGACACGATCCAAGCTGCGGAGACACTGATCGAGTGCACTCGCGAACAACTTTGCGGCCCCGAGCTGCCCGTAAAAGACGAGCCTGAGGATTAGAATGGTTTGCGAGTGCAATTTTTGTATAGGGGGCAGCCCCCGAGTGTAATTTTTGACTCTTTGTTATTTTGTAGTTTGTATACTTTGATTTTTGCCGAGCCCCCGAGTCAATCGAGCGGGGTTTGTGAAATATGTATTGGTTATGAACCGATGACTGTGCAGCCCCCGAGTCAATCGAGCGGGGTTTGTGAAATATGTATTGGTTATGAACCGATGACTGTGCAGCCCCCGAGTATTCGAGTGCGGCTGCAAAGTTTTTATGTTCTTTGTTCGGATCCTTGTTACGCAGCCCCCGAGGGTCTCGGGTGCGGTTAAGGTATGAATTATGCAGGTGGTAGCCACAAAGGAGTCGAAGGAACATTGATTTTATTCCTCTTTTGAATGTTAGGCTGCAGGCCGCCTCATTAAAAACCTTCCAGTCCCCTTAGGTACCCTGGTAAGGAAAAGAGCGCGTCTGAAACCTGCAGCCATCCGACATATAGCCTATTACATTGTATGACTGTGAGCACTTTATGCGTAGAAACGGCGCAGATGCGCAACGTTCCACGGATTGTGAGAGGGTTCGCCTGTCTTCGCGTGCTTCAGTCGATATGCACCTCCACCAAGGACCTCCGTGATGATGAAGGGACCCTCCCATGGGGAAGCGAGCTTGTGCACCTTCTTTTGCTTCAGTCGAAGAACCAGGTCGCCAACGACGAAGGACCTGGTGCGCAGTCGACGGCTGTGGTAGTTGCGAAGGTCCTGCTGGTAAACAGCTGTGCGGGCTAAGGCCGTGTCGCGCGCCTCATCAAGCAAGTCGACTGCGTCTTCGAGTGCCTCTTCTGCGTCTTCTTCATTGTATGCTTCAACTCGTGGTGCGTTGAACCTTACGTCTGATGGCAGAATTGCCTCTGCACCGTAGACCATGAAGAATGGGGTGAACTGCGTAGAAGTGTTGGGAGTTGTGCGTAGGCTCCATAGCACAGACGGTAGTTCTTCGACCCAAGCACCTGCAGCTCTTTTGAGTGGCACCAGGAGGCGCTTCTTGATCCCACTCGTCACAAGCCCATTGGCCTTTTCGACTTGGCCATTGGATTGCGGATGCGCCACGGATGCGTAGTTGAGCGTAATGTCCTGCTCTTTGCAAAAGGTTTTGAACTCCTCAGCCGTGAAGTTTGTGCCGTTATCAGTGATGATACTGTTTGGGACACCGAAGCGATAGATGATGCTCTTTATGAAGTTGACTGCCGTAGTAGCAGTCGAATTTGTGATGGGGACCGCCTCGATCCACTTTGTGAACTTGTCGACTGCCACCAGTAGGTGAGTATGCCCGCCATGCGATGATTTTTTGAGTGGCCCAACCATATCGAGCCCCCATTGGGCGAAAGGCCAGGCCAGCGGTATAGTCTTCAACGCCGATGCGGGTGCGTGCGGCCTTGTTGCGAATTTCTGGCAGCCGACGCACCTTTTGACTATGTCCTCCGCGTCTTTGAGTGCTGTAGGCCAGTAAAACCCTGCGCGAAAGGCTTTGGCTACGAGTGATCGACTGCTGGCGTGATGCCCACAGGTACCTGCATGAATGTCTCGAAGTATGGCTTGGCCATCTTCGAGTGCGATGCATCTTTGGAACATACCTGATATGCTGCGCTTGTATAACTCGCCGTTGATAACGGTGTATGCTTTTGATCTTCGAGTCACGCGTCGGGACTCGGTTATGTCATCTGGTAGCTCGCTACGGAGTATGTAAGCCAGAAAAGGTTGAGTCCAGGTTGGCTCAATGAGAAATACCTCGACAGGGGGGTCCTCTGTGCTAGGCATTTTGCTTTTGGGTGGCGTAGTCGACGGAGGAGGCTCTCGTTTCTCCTTGATGATCTGTGTTCAATACGCTCGAGGAAGACACCAGGTGGAATTTGTGCGCCAGTTGAGCCAAGATTGGCTAGCATGTCTGCTTCTTCGTTGCTTTCCCTTCCTATGTGCCTCAACTCGCAGCCCTCGAAGCTGCCTTCTAGTGTGTTGTACAGATCGCGATAAGCGATCATGTTGTCCGCGATTGCGTCGCAGGCCTTCATTGTTTGCTGCACCACGAGGTTGGAGTCGCCGTAGATCATCAGTCGAGTGCACCCAGTGCCTTTGCCATCCGCATGCCATGGATCAGAGCCTCGTATTCAGCCTCGTTATTGGAGGGTAGCTTGAATCCCATCTGCAAAACATAACGTAGCTTGTCCCCTTTTGGTGATATGAGGACGACGCCTGCGCCTGCGCCTTCATGTTTCTTGGACCCATCGAAGTACATGGTCCAGGAATTGGCCACGTCTGGTGCTCCAGGTAATTGGGCTTCTATCCACTCGGTTGTGAAGTCGGGTAGGACTTGTGCTTTGATAGCCTTCGGGTGCTCGTACTTGATATCTCTTGGAGCCAGCTCGATGAGCCATTTTGCCACTCGACCCGTTGCATTGGGGTTTGTGAGTATATCACCGATTGCTGAGTTGCTTACCACGGTAATCGGATGCTCGGTGAAGTAGTGTGTCAGCTTCCTTGAGGACATGAATACAGCGTATGCCAGCTTTTGATAGTGCGGGTACCGCTGTTTTGATATGGAGAGAACCTCGCTCAGGTAGTAGACTGGACGTTGTATGCTTTGGATGTGCCCCTCCTCCACGTTCGACTACCAGTACGGTGCTCACCACCCTGTTTGTAGCCGAGACATACAGGTAGAGTGGTTCCCGTTCCTTAGGTGCGACGAGGATTGGAGGGCTTGTGAGGATCCGCTTGAGATCTGTGAAGGCTGCTTCAGCTTCTGGCGTCCACTCGAACTTGTCCGCCTTCTTCATCAGTCGATAGAATGGTAGAGCCTTTTCACCCAGTTTGCTGATGAATCGACTGAGCGCCGCTACTCGTCCTGCTAGTTTCTGCACATCATGAAGCTTTGAAGGCCTTTGCATGTGAGGATGGCCTGTATTTTCTCCGGGTCTGCTTCGATTCCACGAGCAGAGACTAGGTACCCTAAGAGCTGCCCGGCTGGAACGCCGAACGTGCACTTCTTAGGATTGAGCTTGATATGGAAGCGTTTGAGGTTTGCGAACGTCTCCCTCAAATCGTCGAGTAGTGTGCGTTCTTCCCTTGTGGTAATGACAATGTCATCAACGTAGACCTGGACGTTGCGTCCAATTTGCTTTTTGAGGCAGTCCTGCATCATGCGCTGGTATGTTGCACCCGCGTTTTTGAGCCCAAAGGGCATAGTTGTGTAGCAGTAGACCCCGAGTGGGGTTATGAACGCCGTTTTTTCTTCGTCTTCTTGCTTCATCCTTATCTGGTGATAACCTGAGTAAGCATCCAGAAAGGAGAGTCGTGCGCATCCGGCGGTGGAGTCACGATCTGATCGATCCGGGGTAGCGGGAAGTGATCCTTTGGACAGCACTTGTTCAGCGCTGTGAAATCCACGCACATCCGAAGGATGTCTGTATGCTTCTTTTCTACGAGTACAGGGTTGGCCACCCATTGTGATTTCTTGATTTCCCTAATGAATCCTGCTGCGAGTAACCGGTCGACTTCGATTCGACTGCGGTTCGCTTTGGGCCGGAGATTCGACGCATCGTTTGCTTGACTGGCTTTGCATCTGGAAACAATTGGAGAGAGTGCTCGGCGAATTCCCTGGGAATACCTGGCATGTCGGCTGGACACCACGCAAATATTTCCCAGTTCTCACGGAGGAATTCGACGAGCGCGCCTTCCTATGCGATAGGCAGGCTCGAAGATATGTTGACTGTCTTGGTCGGATCGGTCGGGTGCACCTGATGCGACCTTGTGTCATTTGTAGCATTGAAGGATCTGTCGACTGCCAACTTCTTATGCTCTGGAAGGAGTGTGCGGTCGTTGGTAATCGCTAAGTCAGCGAGTGATTCCTCCACCCCGAACATCTCGGAGATTTTGCTGAACTCGCGGTCGCAAGCATCGGACCTTTGAAAGTTTCCACGGACAGTGATGACTCCCTTTGGTCCTGGCATCTTCAGCGTGAGGTACGCATAGTGTGGCACCGCCATGAATCGAGCAAACGTCGGGCGACCAAGAATAGCATGGTATTGTGATTTCCAGTCGACGACCTCGAACTCAATCGACTCTGTCCTGAAGTGGCTTACGTCCCCGAACGTAACGTCGAGTTGTACGGTGCCTTCTGGGCTAATTGCTTTGCCAGGAACGATACCGTGGAAGGTATTTGAAGATTTTGGGAGGTTTTCGACTGACCTGTTCATTTTGCGGAGTGTCCGCGAAGATGATGTTTATGCCGCTGCCTCCATCCATGAAGACCTTGGTCATGGCGTAGCCTCCTATTTGCGCGTCGAGTACCAGAGCCGCATGCCCTGGTCGAGCTACAGCTGGGGGATGATCCTCTCGACTAAAGCTTATGGGTTTCCGATCCCTTCAGAAATTCAGGCACGGCTGGAGGTGCCATGACAGCCAAGTTCACCTGTCGAGTGATTAGTTTTTGCTGCCTGTTAGAGGGGCGACCCTTTTGTATCATGTACATCTGCCCGTGGGGCTGTGGATATTGATCATCTTCCGCCCGTAGCACAGGTTGTATGGCACCTGCGAGATTTGCGCCTGGAGCAGGCTGTGGTGCGGGTTGCGGTGGCGGCTGTGGCGCCATGAGAGCGGGCACAGCGTTCGGCTGTGGTACGGGTGCAGGCATGGGCTGAGCAGGTGCTGGGCCATTCCTTTGAGTCGTATCACATAGTCAGTCGCCATTTGGTCGAATTCCCTGCAGTTCCTTAGGGTGTGATTGGAGCGTAGTTTTCCGTCGTCCCCCTTGAAGAGGTGGAATCTGCACCAGTCGTCCATCTTTTCCTCGAACGACCGCTCGGGTTTTGCGTCGCTACGTTTGCGCCATTCTTGCCTTTTGTAGCTATCGCTCCGCTGCTCGCGATCTCGACTGTCACGTCGATCATCCGAGCGTCGATTGCTTCTATCATGGTCCTCCTTTGGCTGTGTGTATCCAGCCGCCATGAACTCGGGTCTGTTATCGTCGTAAGGACGTCTGGACCGTTTACGCCTGCGATCTTCTCTGTATGAATCTCTGCGGCTTCGACTGCCGCTTTCGTAGTTGTCGCGTGTGGGGAAGCACGGGATCTGCGTACAGAATCCTCTCCATCTGCCCACTCAGTCGCAACTTTGATGAGGTCAGCCAGGGAGGTTGGCTTTTCACGACCAAGTGCCTCTTTGAAGTCCTTCCTGGCGAGACCTTGTATGAAGGCATCCATGGCCCTGTCTTCTGACACTTTGCCAACCGAATTGCGTATTTCGGTCCACCGCCGTATGTATGATCTCAGCGACTCGTCTGATCGTTGAGTACATGTCCTTAATTCCTCGAATGTCTTCGGGCGCTCACACAGAGGCTCGAAGTTTTTGATGAAGTCTCTGCGGAAATCATCCCACGAGTCATATGATGATGGAGGGAGTGATTTGAGCCAGTCGCGGGCAGTTCCTTCGAGCATAAGTCGTATGTACTGCATCGCCGTGGTGTTCGTGCCCCGCTGGCATGCCACGGCGAGTCTGTAATCTTCTAGCCACCCAGAAGGTTCTTGGCGACCGTTGTACTTGGGTTGCTCGCCTGTCAACTTGAACCGTTTGGGCATCCGCGTCTCACGGATGCGTCGAGTGAAGCACAATGCTCCGCATGGCTCTGGTTCGCGATCAGAGTATGAATCGCTGCTATAGGATCTTCGAGACTGCTCCTGCTGGACCTGTGCCGGCGCGTGCTTCTCCTTCCTTCATCCGAGTGGTGGCTGCGACCACTGCGATGATGTGCTGCGTGTCGTGAGTCGACTATGTCGCGATCGCGATCCCTTGCTGGAGTTTTGTCTTCTGGCTGCATAGCCTGTGCCGCTAGAGCTAGCGATTTGAGTTGTTGGCGATGCAGGGCTGCGTTAGGGTCATTCGCCGGAGGTTGTATTGCCTTGAGGTAAGCACCTACGGAGAATAATGCACCCGCAGCAGTTTTGGGTACTGGGATTCCGTTAGCGTCCTCTGTCATGAACGACAGGTTACGGGTGATTGCTACCCTTTCATGTTCTGGAAGGCTTGCCAACCGCGACCTAGGTCGAGGGGTTGGTTGCTGTGTGGACCCGAGGGATTGCTCCCTTCGTCGGGCACTCGAGAGGCTGGCTTGCCTTTTGCGCTCCTCGAGCGTCGCTCGGTAGTTTTGCAGTCGAATTGACTCCTGCCAGTTGAAGTACTGGAAGGTCAACATCTCCTCTGGAGTGGAGTTTGGCGGCATCATAGTGCACTCCTTTATGACTTTATCTGCTTTTGCTGCCATCTCCTCCGTGATTGTCAAGGTTGTGACCCCATCTGGCATGGTTACCGTGCATGGGAATTGTGCAGGCCTGCGAGCGGCAGCGTCTGCGGATGATTCTGCGGTGAAGGCCACGTAGACCTGATGGGGCGTGACCCGAGGACAGGTGTATGTGCTGTCGATTCCAGTCATGGACTCGACATCGCCATCGAGGCTCATGTCAGAGCCAGTGTGTTCATCGAGTAGATCTTCGAGGCGAATCTCGTTGTCGATGTGCTCATCACCTATGCTCATCTCGGTGTTGGCGAAGCCATTACGGATTTCTGAGTCGAGGTTGGTGTTGGTGAAGATCTCCGAGTCGACGTTATTGTCGTTATGAATCGCGGGCTCGTAGAAGTCATCGAGGGAA